>JAFVLL020018331.1:0-83340 GCA_021397915.2 Tor tambroides | reverse complement strand
CCTGAGCGCTTTTTAAAACGCCACCGCCGGCGTCTTTTTCTGCAGCTCAGAGCATCTTTTCAAGTTGAAAAAAGTTTAACTTTTCTGAAAAAAACACCCTACGTCAAGTGCCTTTTTGACAGCTGACCAATGACAAGCGAGTGGCAAGTCGTTTCAATAACAACAAAAACAACAAGAAAAAGGAGAAGATAGCCGCTAGATGGATCGTACTAGTTTCGGAGCACAAGTTGTATGAAACCGTGCATCATCCAACCGGAGCTCCTGGACTAAATTGTTGGAAGCACCATACACTTTCCTTCCCCGTATAATGTCTTGCTCCCACAAACGTCGTTGTGAACCAACATACCCTCCCCGTTAACTTCAAAAGCCGACATTTCTGCAGCACACAGCGCTAGGCTACTGTTGCAGCGGTTGTTATAGCAACAAAAGACACCCTCGGCTGATATTTGTAACCAAAACGCTGCCAGCTTTTTATTTTACTAAAAAAGCGCTTGTCAACTTTTTCTTGTCAAAAAAGACACCAAGTGTGAACACACCCTTAGGTTACACAGAAGAAAGCCCGATCTAGGACCTGCCCCGTACAGCAGCAAAGGACTATTATTTTGCTGAACGAACTGAGAATGACATCACGGGCTCAGATTTAGTTGACCAATCGGCGGAAAGGGGCGTGTCATGACAAATGGAAAATGAATTTTGAAGTCGTTTGTCTGTTTTCCAACAGTGAACCAAAAAACCCCCGAAAATCTCATTTTTTCTTTTTTTTTTTTAACAAATGAAAAAAGGAAAAAAGGAACGTTTTCTCATTTCTGCATATTACATTTCAAATTGAAAAACAAACTATCAAAATGTACACAGACCAGTAAGTCATACTGAGAATGTATTTTGAAAAATAGCAATAGCAAATATAATTGTTATTAACAGATCATTAGTTCTGTACATGGGAATACTAAGACTAATATCAATGAATTTTTTTAATCAACATTGTCCCATATATTGTACATGAAACATCAATCCGCTAAGCATTATATTTTTTGTTACTGCCGTATTGAAGTTATGAGTGATTAAATATGATTTTTAGATGACGTTTAAGGTTTTGGTTTGAGGGTGAATAACTGCGGACATTGTCAGTCAGATGAGGAAGTGTTTGGAAAAGAGTGACCCATGACTTTCTATGTCTATTATTCTTTGCGCTTTGCTTCGCTAATGAACATATGCTGTCAAGTTGCCCTGCAGGCCTCTCTGTATGATTAATGAGCTGTGTTTATTAACACACGGCTCCACCAATCAGCACGCAGCTCCGTGTACCAGTCATTTTAAAGACTGAACACAACCGTGTCAAAGGCTGTATAAATGCTGTTAGTACAGAAAACAGGTGATGAATGGCAAATAATGACAGTCTGTTCATATATTCAAAATTCACTCGCTTTAACATCTGGTTCATTTACTCCCTTCTTTTCAAACTCTAGCACACATAATCATCTGGATTTACTTTCTAATGAAATTGGAATTATTCACACTTGTGCCTCTGTATCTTGTATCATAATTCTGTGAAAATGAAATCTGTTGATACAGATCCTCTTTCTATTATGAGCAGATTAAATGTTACAGTTTCACTTTGGCAGAGACAGAAGAGAGAGGAGGACACACACACAGAAAGAGGTATTTATAGCTCTTGTGCATTTGGTAGGTATGATGTTTGGAGTCTCTGCTCAGGGGAACAGAGACACAGACTGCACTGCTGTACTGTTAACTCACAGCAATATAGCAGAAACTAACCCTATAAGCACTAGTCATTATTATTTTTTTACCAAGAATGTAAAGTGCTTTGTCTGATTGTGAATGCTTTTAACACTCTGCAAAAGGAACAAGAATATTACAGGTTTGTTTGAGGAAATACTTACATGTTTTATTCCTACCAGACCGTAAACACACATATACACGTCCTGGCAGACTACAAACCTTGTCTCATCTCTATGAGTAGAATTAGAGAAGCACTGAGCAGATGAGTGTTAGAGCTCTGTAAAGAGATACAGATAGTCATTCTGAACCCATGAGCTCAACAGTCAGATGGGGATTGTGTTAACATGACTGGCCTCATCTTTAGTTCTACAAGACAACAGGCCACATTCATTCTAGTCTCAGCCTCTAACAACATGCCTACTGACCATCATAGAGCGGGCAAAATTTTAAGTTTGGGTGCATGTTTCGTGTTACGTTGTAAAAAGATGTAACTCCTTAGCTTAAGGAGCTGTTTCAATCTGATCTAACCCTTGAATTCTGTATTGAGTGATGGAAAATAATAATTTGACTGTAACAGGGCTCAGTGCTAGGGGGTTTCACTGGCTCCACCAAAGAATAAATATATAAATAAAATAGGTAATGTTTTCTTTGTTTTTGACTCATGTAACCTTGTATTCCAATACTTAAAGGTGCAATAGGTCCTCAGAAACATTTTTTGTTATGCTGGTTGAAAGTCTCTTCACATCCTGATAGCAATCATTAAGTGAAGTGGTCTAAATATATTCATATGTATTTATATGTTCTGTGGAAGGCGTAGGACCAAGAAATGTTCGTCCAATCAAAATGCTCGGTCTGAGCGTTTTGACTGGCTTTCCTACCTGCCTGTCAACATATGTATTTGCATACCTCTGCGCACCCGGTTTGCGCAGGCAGGATACGTCATCAGCGCGTTCATGAACGCTATGCAGACAGCACAAGAATGACAGGCAAACATCAACAACCTGATCTTCCTTCCTGGTATTGTAGTTTTCTCACCAGTTAATGACACATGATATATTGTAGTAATGTTGTCTCTGATCGTCTGATCTGTTCGTGTTCAGGGGGCATGGCTTTGGACGGCGATTTGCATGGAGGGTGGGACATTGGCTTTCAGTGCTATCAGGCTAAAGTTAGCGTTTTCCAAGATCTCCTACTGCACCTTGAAGGTTGGCACAAGCATTTTAGGTACTAGTGGAATTTCACAATTCTCGATTTCAGTTTCGATACTATGGCAAAAAACAAATACTAGCCAAACTAATATAAAATATTTTTTAAAAGAGTTAAAATAACAGTTTGTAATAAAATAATAACATAAATTACCCAACCCGATCTCATGAAAGTGCGTATAAATACCACAAGTTTATATTTCTATTTTGCGCACTATTTATATGCAGAAATTGACTTTGGCGTGTTTATGATACGCAGTGGTTGACTAGGGGTGTGGGGTAGGTGCGTATTTTATTAGGTAAATTTTTAACGGAAAAAAAAACAAAACGATTTTTACGATTTTTTCGATTTTTTTTTTGGGGGGGGGGGGGGTTGTGAGTAGCTTGGTAGTCCTGGAAATTCACTCTAACACAGACAAACAAGTAAAACAACTCACAAGGCATTCATAAGATTTGAAGTCTGATCATTTTTGGAAAAAGTAAGCAGAAGAAGCTCATAATGGGCTGTCTGACATGTTGATCGTCAGTTGTGCGAGTGTGTTACAGTGTGTTCTGTCTCTCCAGTAGCGCAGTAATAACCAACTTTTCACACGCGCCTCAAAGACCAATCAGTCACAGTACTTTAACCTGTGTGTGTGTGTGTGTGTGTGTGTGTGTGTGTGTTTGCATTGGATGGCGGCGCTGGGAAATTGAGATTGCAGACAATCAATAATTCAGCCAGACAGTTTCCTCACCTTATACATTCAGGATATACTCATAAACGTAATCTATACCTTTTCACATAAAGGCAAACAAGCACATCGGCACGTACTGTACATGCATGGTAATGGTGAACATCGCTAAATGGATCGCTCAAGAAAGCATCATTCAAGAAAAATGTCACCGGTTCCATAAGGAAAGATAGACCAAATGGAGTGCATGAATGCTTTTTTTCTGTATTGTTTTGAAAAGGCATGATGGGTGAATGTGAATGCTTGTGTGTGTGTGTGTGTGTGTATTTGTTTCTGTGAATTATGGGGACTTTCCATAGACTTCTATTACTTTTATACTGACCAAGCGATATTTTCTATCCCCTAACCCTAAACCTACCCCTTACAGAAAACCTGTTTGCATTGTTACACTTTCAAATAAACATCATTTACTATTTTTAATCATTTTTTTCCCTCAGTGTCAAAAATTCAGGTTTTATTATCCTTTTGGGGACATTTGGTCCCCACAATGTAGCACAAACAAGTACAAATGTGTGTGTGTGTGTGTGTGTGTGTGTGTGTGCTGGTGTGTAGGTTCGTATGGATTACTCTGTTTAAAGAAGTCTCCACAGGCTCTGTAGGTTTAATTATTGATAGTGGAAATTTAATCTAATGAAATTTCCATCGTCTTGAAACAAGAGCGTAATACTTTCTGTATGTTCATATATAGAAGAAAATGAACATATACACCACACACACACACACATACACACACACACACTCTCTCTCCTTCAGATAATTTCAGTAACGTGCATTCTATAAAAAACAATGATCACCCCCTTCAGATTAGAAAGCATGTGACCTTAAGATAGGACACAGGAATATTGTCTTGGGAATAAATGTGAATCATGTGATCTGTCAGCCATTATTTATTAGAATTAAGCTGCTTTTTCTTTTTTTTTTTCTTTTTTTTTTTTTAGTAGTGTAACTGTAAATGCATTATTTTGGTCAAAGTTCTGTCTTAGGAGAGCTCAATCTTTAAGTGGGTGCATACTTGGCATCTCAAGAAATTAACACACAGACAGTGAAACTGTGGCTTGTATCTCTTGTAAGTGAAGGGGACAACCAATATGGCAGAGCTGCAAAATTCTTTAACAGCTCTTCTCCTACACATTACATAGTTCACCTCAGGACACTTACGCAATTTATATGTGGGAAAAGAAAATTACAACTTGAGCTGTACCTGATCTGAATTTCTTTTACTCTTATGGTGTGATGGTCGCCTGATCGATGCAGCTGCTGCTCAGGAAACTTGTCAGAGTTTGAAAGAAAACAGCATGTTCAAACCCATAAAATGCTGCTAAAATTGTACTACAATAAGAGTGCTGGTTCCACATGACAGTACTGTTTCATCAAAGACAAAATAATTTCCTTTGAGAAACGTTTATTCTCTGGCTAAACAAAAGTGTGATTGTTCAACTTGGAAAAAGTAAAAATGTCCAACTTTCTTACAAAACTTTGTAAAAAACAACTTGCAGGTATATGACATTACACCAACATGGCAACAACCGTACACAAATACGAATAAATGTTCAGGCAAATACGATGCACCAGTGAGTCAGTTGGTCTCATTCACTAATAATTGCATTATTCATATTTATTCACAAAGGAGAACTTTTCACTAAAACATTCTGCCTATTTCACAACACAGGCACACATATTTGTTCTTAACCTCACTTTAATGCTAATGAATTTGGAGTATTCTAAATGAGCTACCATAATTTGCATTAAACACACCCAAAATAAAAAAGGGCTTTCCCCACAGCCTTTCACACTCAGCAAACCCGTTTAGAAGGCCATGTGTTGTTTCAGTTGTTCATAATGTTTATTGTTCATTTAAAAATTAATTTTGCTAACACTTTACAATAAGGTTCATTAGTTAACTACATTAGTTAACATGAACTAAGAATGAACAATACTTCTACAGCATTTATTAATCTTACTGTTAATTTCAGCATTTACTAATGCATTATTAAAATCACAAGTTTGTTTGTTAACATTAGTTAATGCACTGTGAACTAACTTGAATAAACAATGAACGACTGTATTTTTATTAACTAACATTAACAAAGATTAATAGTGTAATAAATGTAGTGTTGTTCATTGTTCATTCGTGTTAATTAATACATTAACTAATGTTAACAAATGACACCTTATTGTAAAGTGTTACCATCATTTTTATTTTTTAATTTGTATTAATTTTTATTCATTAATCATGATAATCCATAAAATGACATTTGTTGATGTAACCTAATTTGTCAGGTTGATTAATTAAATAACATTTTTGACTAATAAAATCACATTTTTAGGCTACCTGAAAACAAGGATGTTTACAGTGGAGATGCTGGTGAAGCAAAAAATATTGATCGTCAATAAATCCAGTATCCAGGTAAATTCAGGTCTGTTAGTTTTATACCAGTTGACAATGGCAGGCTTAATATGGCTTAACTTTTTAATAGTTTAAACTCATTAATGCTGAGAGCTCAGTGTGCCCTGTTAACCTCTGTCAGTTTATCTTGCTAGTTTGACTGTGGTTTCTCCTGATTTACACACACACTCAAGACAAGCATCAGATCACATTCCCTTTAAGACGTCATTGGGTCAACAGATTCATTCTTTATTTATGGAGGTCATGGTAATGGACAGATTTTAAAGTACCTCTGTAAGTCGACATTGCACAAACGTGTATGTTTGTTTATGTGTGTGTGTACATTTTCAACCATATGCACAGAACATACACTCTTACTATCAAACTCTTTCTCGAACCATTAAGCTGCATTCACACTAGCAGCGACTTTTGTCACATGAGCTCTGTCTTTTCCTGTTGGCTGTCGCTCTCGAAAGTCGCTCTTCATTTGCATAAAGTTGAAGAATTCTGAACTTTGTCGCCTCACTGGACACGCCCCATCCGTCGCCAACAGCTGCTGTCGCTCGTGTCGCCAGAAATCGCCAGATTTCCATTGGAATGAATGAGATCGTGTCGCTTTGTCGTTGCGTGTCGCTTGTAGTGTGAACGCGGCTTTAGACTGACATTACTGTTGCACTAGAAAAAATTATACTGTGTGTCCTATTGATGTTTTATATCGTGGAAAGACATTTTTATCAATCATCAAAGGAAATTGGTTTATATATAACTTTAATATAATAATATACAAAAATATGTAATTTTTGTAAAAAAAAAAAAAAAAAAAAGGAATATATATATATATATATATATATATATATATATATATGCACACACAAGTTTGCTGGAGGTTTTTCATCTGCCCCACAAGACCCACAAATTCATCTAAAGCAGCACCACAGCAGCATGAAATTCAAGCGTTTAAAGCACTTATTCAGTTCCATAGGGCTAATCTCTTAAGCTTCTCTTGTCCTTTCAGGCTACACACACACACACACGCACGCAAACAAGAATTTCCCTGATGGTTTCCTCAATTTGCCTCTCACCTAGGTTAATGCCAAACATAACCAACCAGGACTGTTTGAGATTAAAACTGACAGGTTGTTGCACTCCGCAAATATTTTCTGCTGTAAAACGGATATTTATGCTCAGTCATGCAATAAATTCTATTCCACACAGACCTAAGCCGATATCCAAAGAATCCAAATGGCATCATAAGCTCTGGAAAATACCACTCCGGGCTACTTTATTTAACATTTACTTCATTGTAGTATACTTTTTGTAGATATTTTTAGATGCCAAAAATTACATACCTTTTAGGATGAGCTTGTAGAATCTTAGTGATTTTAGTCTTTATTATTTTATAGTACTTTTTTTCTGTCACTCTTAGATTTTATTATATAAAGATGTGTGAACAAGACAGACAGTTTTCAGTTTTCTGAAGAGAAAGTGGATTCAAGGTGTGGAGGTGGAAAGTCTGTTATAGAGCGTGACACATCTGTCTGTCACCAAGTTGACATGGTAAAATCTAAAAAACGAACTACTGGAGCTCAAAATGCTTTTCTTGCAGATTTTTCCTCATGGCCTAGAGTGCTCGTGCTGCATCTCTCTCCCTGTCTCAGGATGTATTGCATTATGTGGTAATATTGACAGTGATGTAGTGGAGGGTCATAGCCTGCTTACTCTGGGCATACCTGCCTCTCGTATTCCATTCGTCAACTGCAGAAAGAGAGGGATAGATTACATTAAATTCGTTAGTACACTTTATCGGTATCATTCATTTTAAAACTTTACATTCCTTGGTAATAATTAGTCTATACAGTGTTCCAGCTGTGCGAAAATACTCAGAATACTGTGATATGAAATACCTGTTCACCTAGATGCTACATTACTGCACAAAACCCATAGAGAACACACTCTGTCATAGACTTTTCATTCATGAATTTGTAGATAGAATTAGAGTATGATTTTGGGATGGATCTATTTCCTTTTTAATTAGTTGACCAGGCTGAACAATTGGCTCCAAGGCAAACAACAATATACCAAACAGAGGCTAAACACATTATATTCCAACTCTGAAACTCAGATATTTTGGATTGAATTTCTGTTGATTTTCTATTAGTTCTCACACTCTGTTTTCTCTAAATATGAGCATGGTTGAGCCAATCGCCTGCTTCCCTCAAATATAATGATTCTGTTGTGGCACCCCCTAAAATAAAGGCAGCATTATTTTTCATGTTTAAACACCCCTTTGTGCTGTGAATATGTATGTGTGTGTGTATATATATATATATATATATTTGCCATTTAAAGCATCGTTAAAGTATTGTTAGATATATAAATCTAAAGAGAAACTTAAATCTACTGAAAGGCTAACATTACAATACAATTCTCATTTTAAAAAAGATCAAATTCATGAATTTCTGAAACAATATCAATATTCATTTTGTGATTCTATACTCTTTCTTATTCTGTTCTATTCTTTTCTTTTTTTACACTCCTTTTGAAATATTTCTGCCTACCCCTTGGGGAGTTTGAAAAACATTGTGTCACTGGACACATTATAGACTGATTTGATGTCAATCATAATTCATTTTTTAACAAATGTATACAGTAGTTAGTGTGAATTGCCTTTGCACAGAAGTTAAAAAAAAACCTCAGAGATGATATATAACCATGAAGCTGATGTTCTCTGAACTGTGTCATTGTAGCTGCCATAATGATAATATTGTTTATCTGAGCTCTTTATGCACCGATTGCTGATGTTAGTTCCAGGTGTGTGTGAGTGTTTGTGCATTATAGATGTTCTGCAGGTGGTGATTGCAGAAGCTCTGTTGTGTGTGTGTGTGCAGCTGCTAATAATATCACAGATTGACAGAGAAACACTGGGCACACTAGACGAAAGCTCAGATTTATTTATAGATCACATGGCCAAATAAAGCAGACAAACAAACACTATTTCTTTCTTCTGTGTGTCCTGCTAATTGATATGTGATCATTCAAACAAGTTTATTCTAAATTGAGCTGATTCTACAGGCTCACACAATGGCTGCTCCTGCAGGCCGGAATTCTTGTCATGGTATACTCTGTACTGCTCTCCAATTGTTGTTGAGATAATGCTCAATAAACTGACAAGAGTAACCGTCAAAGCAGATGAACTCATCGTCCTGAAAGGGCGATCACACTGACAGCGATTTGCAGAGACCTGAAGTCGCAGTTTCCATCTACATGAGTGACAGTGACTGTTGGTGATGTGACAAAGTTGAACAGAGATCAACTTTTCATGTATAGGGTACAAAATAGGACTTAAAACTCTATTTCAACTCGAAATTAGTCAATGAAAGGAGGTGCTTACTAAGGATGTCAAAACAAATTGTTATTTTATTAAAAATAAAAATATGCTATGTTTTCTATTCATTTTATCTGGCATATGCAAACATAAATCCCTTGTACCAAAATTTGGGACATGACTGAATACAGTTTAGAAGGCTAATTTGTTATTTACTAACATTAAACTAACATTAAATAAATTGTCATCAGGGTGCAAAGTCTAACTAGTTACAGAAACTGGGAGTGTCGTAGGTAACAACAATTCTTTATGTAATTCCAAAATTGTTAGCTTTTTTAAGTAAGTTAAATTGTTTTACAACATTAAATTATATTATTAATAATATTTTAATTGAAAAAAATACATTACTTGGACATTATTTTAATGCCAGATTTTATGCCAAATAATCTAGTTTCTCTCTAAAGAAAAAGGATGTGCTTGTTTGTAAAAAAAAAAAAAAAAAAAAAAAAAAAAGAAAAGAAGAAGAAAAGAGAAAATACAGGGAAAGTGTCAGTAGCTGTGAAGTTTAATACTCTATTAAGTATCTGAAGTTTCAGTGACAGTGTTTGTAATCTTGTTTGATAACTCCAGTGCCAATGACACATTACTGTAAGTCAGTTGCTCATACAAATGCACTGGAAAAACTGAATGGTGATAATGAATGATAATAGTTATGACTTCAGAGATGGAGGCCAATGGCTAATTAGTAGGGCTGGGTATCGAGTTGAAGTACTTTTAGGCACTGACAGGTGCCGCAAATACCACCGGAAGTATCGAAAAACGCCTTATCAGTTAAATTACCAAATTTAGATACCTAAGGGGTTAATCCTCGTCAACGTCAGTGAGGCAATGACCTGCAGCACTGGTGTGTTCGACTAGAAGCCACGCGGCGTTGATTGATCAGTGTTTGACATCACGAGAGCAATTAGAAAGCGCACGGAGCAGTCTGCTCTCTATACTTTGCCGGTGCTGAAGCGCGCGTGGCGCTCGCGGTGATTTCAGCGTCTGCCGTCTAAATGAAGACATAAACACATGAATAACATCTCCAGAACTGCTCGAGTCACTCACCCAAACGTTTTACCATTGATTTGAGTAAAACTGGCGTCATATCATACACACACAGAACTGTAAAGGTATTCACGGCAACCCGTCAAAATAAAAGTTCGGTTTAACTTGGAAGACACTGCAGCGAAGCCTATTAATATTGTTCAGCAGAGTGTACATACTGCTACTACTATTAAAATTATTAAAACTTTATGTTTTTTAAAGTAATGATCACTAGCTGTTCTTCCATGTTTTAATTTTAATAGTAAAAAATTTTTGTTGCCAAAATAAATAAATAAATAAAGTTTGATTTTCAATAATTTAAAAGATAAATAAATTAATGTTTTATGCCTTCATTTGAAAACCAGATACAGAACACAGAATTTCTGAGGAAAAAATAAAACATTTCATAAGAGCTATTTTTAAAGAATAAATTTAGATAAACTTAGTTTTTATGCATTCAAATAATTAGACATACTACAACACAGAATTTAATAACAATAAAACGTATGGTGAAAGAAAATAAAACACCCACTTATGAAAGTGGATAAAATTTTCAATTTCTTGAAGTCTTTAATAAATGAATAGAAATGAAGATTCTGTCTGAGCTATGCGTTTTAAAACGAACAAACACTAGTGTAAACTGAAAACTATTTGAGCTTTATTAAAATTACTTTTCAATTTATTGTGTTGGATATATTTTGCTCCTTTGTGCCGTGGCTCAGCAGATGAGTCTTTGAGTCTGTATACATGTCAACAAGCTGAAAAAAATAAAACCAAAGTTTTTTGAGATAATGTAATCTTGTTAAAACTGATTTCATAAAATTGGTATTGAAAAAAGTATCGTTCAGGAACCGGTATCGAACTCAAGGTATCGGTATCGATATCGAAAATTTTTGAACGATACCCAGCCCTACTAATTAGTATGTCTGATAACTCTTGTAATGATCAACTCAAATCCACAGGTTTCTATCAAATGTGAAGACAAATCAGAGGCACGGCTCCATTGTGCTTTATCTCAAGGGTCGTCTTGCCCTATAGTTGCCATGGCGACCCACATCTTTGCCTGTCAGAAATGAATCCTGAACCTGTCAAACTGAATGAGCGTCAGCATCTACATTCAAAACTGCATGTTTGTTTGTTTAGTAAAGTAGCAAATGTAACCTGCTCTCCACAACCTCTGTGTATCAGTACACCTATGCTAATTAAGCTAATTAATATGAAGAATCTTAATTAATCAGAGGTCAATGGTTGGATATGTTTTGCTGTCTAAACCAAAAGATAATGAATAAATTGTTTTTGTCCACAGGATCAGACTTCTTGTGTGCGACACACATCATTCCGGTGAAGAACCAAGAGGGTGTTGTCATGATGTTCATCTTGAGCTTCGATTACGTGCTGAAAGAGGGCAGCATGGATTCATTAGACCGACTCAACCACACCTCGCCAGCCAGACAAGAACAAAGTGAGGCTTCTCCTTTCCTATTTTCTTTTCGTTTTTATTATTCCCTCTCTTTATCATTTCCATCAATCCAATCGATTCCCAGCATCTGCTTTAATTGCTTACTACCTGTCTGCCAGATGGGAGAGAGGAAGAGAAAATTTCAAACAAATGGAGCATGGTGGCTGAGAAGGAATAGAGGGAGAGGTGTGCAGGAAGAAATATGGAGAAGGCAGAGGAAGAGAGAGAACGGTTTTATTTGCTCCAGTTGCTCTGGCTCACCAGCACACACTGTCAAGACCAAACCCAGTCAGCTAGAAAGGAAATGAAGTGGGGGAAAATAATTTATGTGACACAGTGTTACAATTATTTGGATCCCTGAGGCCAGGTGCTGAACGGCGCTTCATTTATAGGATCCCGTTCAGGAAAACGGCCCTCACTAAACCATCCAATACAAACAGAGTGTGTGTGTGTGTGTGTGTGTGCGTGTGTGCGTGCGTGTGCACATGCTATAATTATGACAAATGTTCATAGAGACCTGTAAGCAATAAAACTGCTGCATTGCATTTTCTGCTAAATATGCTACTGCATCATTTTACACACGTGAACACGCACACATAAACACACCCTGCCTGATGTCCTCCTCTAACTCTGTATTGGAAAGTCACATCTGAACTATGAAATCCAATTAATATCCAATGCTAATACCGTCTCTATGGTATCATAGCAACAGGGAATGTTTTGAAAAGGACATCTGTGTGTGTTCGTACTGCATGTGTGCGAGTTCGAGGCACTGTTTAGTCAGGGCTGCTATAAACCGATGATTTGCTATGGCAGTGCAGTCAGTGTTATGCTGAGACATACAACATGATGCTTTAAAAAAAAACGTCCAGCTGGGATGAATTTAGATTTCCTAGATCTTGCTTCCTCTGAGAGCATGGCTGAGGGCTAAGTAGATAGGAAGTGCATTGAACCAGTAAAGAAGAGACAAACTAGCTAGTAAAATTTACAAGCTTTTCCATCCTGACTCTGTCAATGATTTATTAGGCTTTACTCTGATCAAAAATTGAAGGACGTCCCCCTCCAAAAAGCTTCTTTTGTGGGGTGCATTAGGTTGTTTTGATGAAGGAGTGATATAAATAGCCCAGTTTGGAGAGACTTTTAATTAATGCTGGTGTGGTACTGAAACCCCAGGGAAGAGACAGACAGAGAAAGAGAAAAATCACATTGCAAAGATTAAAAAAAATAAAAATAAATAAAAGATTCTGTATGTAAAATCAAAAACAGATAACTGAAGTACAAGATCTGAAGAAATGAATTGAAATATGTAATAATGGTTTTAAGATTCTTTTCTGATGTCAGCCATATTAATAAGTTTAAACAGCACGTTCATACTATTCACTAATAAGAAACTTTTACATTGAGGTAATGAGAAAGTAGAATACATGCTATTATTCCTAACAGCAGAAGAGCAAATGACAAGAGTAGTGTGTGGGTAAAATATAGCTTTGTGTAGCACCTGTCACTCTGCACATCCTGGAATACCCAAGTCAAAAATGTGTTAGAAACACTTTTATCGAGGTCCTTTAAACATTTCAGGCTGATTGCAACTATTTGTGTTGCACATCAAGTGTAAAGTGTCAAGTTATCAAAAATGTGATGCAAAGAGGCTGTTATTGAAGTCGAGAGCAGGAAAAAAAACTGTTGCAGCCAAAAGCAAATCTGCAGCTTGCAAATGAGTGCAGCATAGCATGCATCTCATTTCAAGTAATGAAGAAGGCATTTATATAGGTGTCTTACAGGTGTGGCAGCAAAAATGGCCTTTTTAGTTCTAAGGGTTAGAAACGGGGGTAAAACAGTCATGAAAACCTACTTAGTTTTTGCAAAAAAAAAATAATAATAAATGATATGACTGCTTTAGGTTTTTCACCATTTTAATTAACATTTAGCTTTTTGCAGTTAACTTAATCCTGCAATGGGACAAATACATTGCTAAAGTGTTAAAGGAATACTTCACAGAAAAATCAAAAGTCATCATTTTATCATGTCAGACTGCAGAACACTGCTGAGGCTGCTTGAAATGTTATGTCAACAACACAAATACAATAGAAACAGATGTCATGAGTTTTCCAAGGACACCATAATGTTGTTGTAGGGCATCAAGTGTTCACGAAGCTCTCCTACACTCAATGTTGTGGTATTGCCCAATAATATAATATTTGATTAAGTTGGTCTCACTGGTCCATAAATAATTTAGCCGTATTTTCTCTGTGGTTGATATGAAGCTCAGGTAATGAAATCCATGTAAAGTCCTGGGGCTGTCTTGCCCTCCAGAGGAGAACGATACAGAGAGAAAGCTCATTTGATCCATGTCTCCTCCATGTCCCAGTTTTCCCTCCATCAGAGACATTTCTGCTTGTTTAACATTCAGGAAGTTCTTGTTAAAGATTCACGGTGTGGATGCAGAGGTTTTGCTGCAGAGACCCCATCAGTGTAACCTTGTTTGACGGCTGCTGTAATGCTGCGATTTGCACCGTACATGAACTCCTTTACAAAGTATCCTTGGTTATTCTGGTGTTAGAAATAATCATGTCTATTCTACTTTTTATGTCTATTCTAAAGATCAGGAAAAATCCTACACATACACCCGCCCATAGACCCTCAGCTCAAACAAATCCAGAATGTGTCTCCCTCATCTAATTGTGATCCAATTGACCAAAATGCATCTTAATACCAGGTGTCAACAAGGCCAAAGAGACTTTTGTTGTGTTCTGCAACACAGGTTATTAACCTTTATAGATCCAGTGGCCCTATATGAAAAGATTTATTTTCTTTGTAACACTTCATAACATAGTCCATAAAAAACATTATCTAACATTATTACATAATACAATGATTATAGAACAGGTAAATAGCTAGAAAGTTTGAAATGACTTAAAAGTGAGAAATGTCTTCTTCCTGGAGCCCCTGGAGTACCTTCAGGAACCATGTTTTCACTATTTATGGTGCTTTTTGGTTAAGACAGAAGCTGAATTTGAACAAGTCAGCAAGAGAAGCTGCTCACACAAAATAAGCACATCCAGTTAAGAAGGTGGAGGAGAACAGGTTCAGAAATGACCTCTTCAATTAAGGGGCAATGTCTACTCACTGGAATTGATTTCCAGGGGCATTTTTTTTTAAGTTTGTAAGGACTTTTTTAAAAATAATTATCTGTGTTATCTTTTGTCAAATACCTAAACTATTCAATGAATCAGAATACTGTTACCAATACAATTTTATCAACAAAAATCATACACTGCGAAGGTGCAATAAAATCTGCATCACTAAAAGGGGAGAGGACAGAACTGGGAAAGGACCATAAGCCGGGATTTGAACCCTCCCGAAGTGCAGTGGCATCCGGCATATATTTATTCTTTAGGCTATTGGCTCCGTATCATACTCTTATTGGCTCACAGGCTACAGAGACAGAGCTATCTAAAAGCTCTTTATGAATTAGTTTATTGCGCACTAAAAAATAGAGACATCGCATTGGTTATTTTAGTATCATGCAAAACTAAATGTTTTTTTTAATTGTCATTGAATTACAGGACATAAATTAAATTGACTGCTCTCGCAAAAAATCCAGTTATAATCACTGAAGCTGTCCACACTTCAAAATGAATCTCTTAACTACATTGTATCTGCTCTTTGTTGTTCATGAGTAAATTCGTAAGAGTGCAGAATTCAGAATTCACAAAAAAACTATCAGTGTTGACTATTCTAAAGGCTCTGATTGGTAGGTGCATTCATATACTTAACAGAAACGTGACCTTGGTAATGCTGAATGCTGCAAAAGAATGCATAAAAACATGAGCAGATCTAAATCTAATGCAGTTTCTGGGGAAGACATGTTTGACTGTTAAATGTATCATTTTATACAGTATACAGTAATAAAATCATGCCTCTTTCTTGTTACCTCCTTTGAACCCTACTGTGTCCCTTTTTCTTTTGTAGAAAAAGGACGTTTCTTCCGTTTTCGTCTGCCTGCACCACTGAGCATGCTGGGAGTGAGTAAGCAATCCCTCCCCCAAGAAGACCCGGATGAGGTGACCATCCATTCCGCTGATCAGAATGAGAAACGCTCTTCCTGCTCGTCATCTGTCTCTCTTTCCCTTTCTCCACGTGAGCTCCATCCACCCACTGGTGAGAGCTGTAGCCCCTCCTATGGAAATGACACCTGGGCTCTGATTGGCCAGAATTATCTGGGGTCATGCTCACCTATCTCAGGGCCACAGGATCACTCGTCTCCAAGGGGCCCCTGGGAGCGAGTGGAGCCCCAGGAGCCTTTGCCGACTGCATCCAGGAGAGCATCACGGGCCAGTATGTCCATGTTTAGGAGAGTATCATCTACACAAGATTTAGAAGGACTCAGCACGCAGACGCAGAGAACGTACCGTGATCGCCATGCTAGCGAAGGTATACAAACACATCTAAATACACAAGCATAAGCTTTTAAGAAGAATCATATAACTGCTATTGGTTGTGTCGAAAGGAATAGTCTACCCAAAAATGAAAATTTTTGGCCATCCAAGATGTAGATGAGTTTGTTTCATTCACCTGAACAGAATTGGGGAAATTTAGCATTACATAACTTGCTCACCGATGGATCCTCTGCAGTGAATGGGTGCCGTCAGAGTCCAAACAGCTGATAAAAAACATCACAGAAATCCACAAGTAAATAAATAAATCCAGGCAATAAATGAATCCATCATTTTAACTTTAAACCATCCCTTCTGGCCATAATCTGATAGAAGCCATTAGCTGATAGAAGACCGTTAATACAGTTTGGGTACCAGACAAAACACTGGTTTGGGGTACCAGACAAGACTTGCTGTTAACGGGTTTTAGCTATTAAACAACTTTGCTGACTAGTTGTTCTGTTACCAGACAAAATGTATATTTTCTGACAGGATCTGGCGTCTTGCTCTGGATCTGATATTTCTGGCGTGGATGCATGATCTTACAGCATTATCTTTTTTTATTACAAACTAACAGCTTTTCGAGTCACAAGAAGTTAATTGATGGACTGAAGTGTGGATTATTGTGATGTTTTTATCAGCTGTTGGAACTCATTCACTGCAGAAGATACATTTTTGAGCAAGCGACGTAATGCTACATTTCTCCAATCTGTTCCAAAGAAGAAACAAACTCGTCTACATATTGGATGGCCTGAAGATGAAATAAAATATTTTTTTTACCAGATTTTCACTTTTGTGTGAACTATTTCTTCAAAGTGACTTAATTTGGTAAAATGTACTGCTTTACTTATGTCATTATAATATGATTAATAATTTTTTAATTTACAAATTTTATAATATTGAATGAGGCACTACATATGAATAGGGTATGCTATTTCCTAGAGTGTCAAAATTATACTTAACTATGGGTGCAGGGTCAAAACTTTTACACCATTAAGTCAAGGTATCTAGCCAAAAATATAGATGAGTGAATGTAAGGTTACCATATTTAACTGTGCTTAAATATTTAAAAGTAAAAAGTAAATTTTTTCTTAGCCCTTGAAACTGACTGATGAAATCAAGAGACAGGGCAGATTTTCTCATTAAAATGAGTAATTTTCTCAATGCCTTGACTTTGTAAGGCTCTAGGACACAGCAGAAGTTAAACTGCAACCTGTATCCTGAAATGTGTTACCTGAAATTGCCGAGCATTAAATTCAACTGCAGCTGGTTTTATAGTTGTTTGGCGCTTGGATATAGTTGTTAATGGACTGACCATGTTTGCACTCCAGTCACATTCTTCTTCAGCAATTGCTATAACATAATTAAAAATCTTGTTGTGAATATAGAGAGATGTCTTTACAAGGACGAATGACTATAGGTTTGGCCAATGTCACATTAAATTAAAATTTTTATTGGCCATGTTAAATAAAAGTGCAATGAAATCCACAGGAACGTGATGTGACTTGTTAGTTTAGTAAGACAGGCAAAGATACATAATTGTAGCATAGATTATAGATTCCCATTATGATAAGCAATAAAATACAGTATATAGCTTGTACATGAAGTAAATTGTATGGTAAGAAATGTATTGTTTATTGTGACTTTTAATATGCAAAGTGTCATCTTATTAAATATGCACACATTTGCATATCATATCAAAAGTAATACAGAGTTCAAGGAAACTGTCACAATGTTTTGATTTAATGTGTTCAACATCTCAAGGTTGTTTATTGACCAAGTGATTTATTATACTTGGAAGAAGATATCTAACAAATCATCTCACAATTTACAACATTATTAAGCACAAGTAAAATTTTTATGATCTATATCTAATATAAAATATTACCTAATATAAATCCACCCAAAATCATTATTTATGCCTATACTTCCTACCCACCTAAATGCTTTATTGTCTTTATGAACTGTCTTTTCTTCTGAGAAACTTTTAGGTTCTGCTAATCTGGTGGGGATTTTTTTTTTATTTACTCATACATACTGTCCTCTCTCACGGTTTAATAGATCTCACCTATCACTGATGCTTTTGACTGCCTTTCACTGTCTTTCTCTCCTTTCACTATGTCCATCCATGATCTATTGCTTTCTCAGATAATGGCCGTAGTATTAAAGGTAACAGAGCTGTTACTCAGCACATGGCTTGCTTGCCTGCCTGTGTAAAGCATGCTCAGGCTTACACTGAATGCTCCCGAAACACATTAAATTGACAATCACAAAATCCTGAAAAATAAGTGTGAATGTGCCAGAGGAATGGAGGAGAGATTTGCATGCGTAATGCCTTACGTGATGTGAAAGTGCATGGGACAGAAACCACTTGCCGTGTTGTTTGAGCCGATATTTAAGAACTAAGTTTGAGCTTTTGCAGCTTCTTCTGTCTCTTTTCTTCCTCTCATTTATCTTCTTCTAAATCTCTCTTTCTGAACCTACATGGGTTTTCAGCCCCTCAGGTTAAAGTTCATGCATTCCACAGAAGAATGGATTGTTTAGATTCTTGTTGCACTCGTCATAAATCTTTTCAGTATACAAGACTGTGTGGATCTTTTCACTTCAGTGACCTGTTTATGACAGTAGAGTTCTTGAGATGATACCAGATTCTCTTGACCTTTGACCTCTTTTTCAAAAGTGAAATCATTCTTTGCTCCCCTTCCCCCTCTCTTTCGCTCTCTTCTCATTGGCTAGTGTCGCGCTCTTGGATGGCTGGGGGTATGGCTAGAGCTTCACTTCTTTGATTTTAACCGTTGTCATGTCTCTGTCGTCTGTGCGTCTACTGTCTTTGTATCTTGTGTTTGCAAATTACTCAAATGTTGTTGATGGTAGTGGTGCTGGTTTTATTGTTGTTCTGGAAATGTAGATTCTTAAAATGATCAGTGTTGACGTCACTATTAAAGTGACTCCTGCTAGAATGCTATTTTTTAAGAGAGCGAGAGAGAGTTGTATCTTGCTCATAATTTGTGTGTGTATTTGCTTTAGGACCATTTAATCAGATCAAGTCCAGCATTCTGGGTTCTACGTCTGACTCAAACCTCACTAAGTACAGCACCATCAACAAGATCCCTCTCATCACTCTCAACTTCTCAGAGACCAACAATGACAAGCGGGCATCATCTCCGCATTCCTCAGAGAAAACCATCATTGCACCTAAGGTCAAAGATCGAACACACAACGTCACAGAGAAGGTCACACAGGTGAGAGATGGACATTACTTCATGGAAACATTCATGTACTACTCTAAATGCAGCAACCAAAAAGTGGAGCCAACAAAAGTGGTCTCACAAAACGCCATTAATTACTACGAAATATTACAATAGTGTCTCTCTTATGCAAAAGTCAGACATATTAAGGGTTGTCTTAATAATTCTGTAGAGAAGAGACCTTCAGCTAGAAGTGAAAGTTAGACAAGACTAACACACACACACACACACACACACACACACTAATTCAACTCATTAACATTTCTATAAACCAGCTGAGTATACCTGAAAAATGTAAATAAATTTGCCTCAAAGTAATTCTTTCTTAAACCTCAGTTTGTACTGTTGTGTGTATTAATCAGTGCACATTATTCCAGTGAATAAAATGTTTGTCTTCCTAATCTTTAAACAAAAAGTAATACATTATGCCATTTTCCAAATAACTATTTAGTAATTGCTTTAGGGTTCTTTTGTAATGCAACCTTTCTCAAATCCTTGCAAAACAAGTCATTCAAGTAATCAGTTATTGCACATGTGTGCTTGCACCAATAATGACTAGACAGCCCACGTTACACCTCTCTTCATCTCTCTTCATTGGCTACCGGTCAGTGCTCGCATCAAGTTCAAGACACTGGTGCTTGAGTAGAAAACAGCCACATGCTCCGCATCCTCTTACCTCCAATCCCTCTTAACCAATTTACATCAACTCCAGAAGTCTGAGGTCAGTGCGTGAGCGTTGTGTCAATGTACCATGAGAGAGAGGCACAAAATCATGTTTCCAGACATTCACATTCACGGTTGCTCTCTGGAGGAATGATTTTACAAACCTGATATTCAAGAAACAGCTAAAAACATATCTCTTCTGTGTGCACTTAACAGCATCTTGCTGACTCTTAAAAAAATCCTCTGCGTTTTCAGCATTTGTTAAATCCTTCAATGTTTGAGACTTTATATGTTTAGCGTTCATGCTATTGCCTGCTTAAGATGCATCACTTTTATTGTTTTCCTAATATAATAATAATAATAATACATAATACTCTATTATTCAGCAAAGACACATTGAATTGATCAAAAATGGCAGTAATATATATTTACAATATTATAAATAAAAAAAAATCAATTTCAAATAAATGCTGTTCAAATAATCCTGAAATGAATGAAACAGTTTCCACAAAAATAATAAAGCATTGTTACTAATAAGAAATGTTTTTGAGCACCAAATCAGCATTTTAGAATAATTTGTAAAATATTGCCAGTAAAATATTATGTTGCTGTATTTTTGATCAAATAAATGAAGCCTTGGTGAGCATAAGAGATTTTAATGTTTTCAAAACTTAAAAAAAAAAACTATTGTATTGACTTTGAATTACTATCTGGATCCGGTATGTAACACCCCTTTTATTATTTAGTCAATTCCTGATGGATGAAATTTCTTAGAATATTTTGTTTTCTTCAAATATCATGTTTCACTCAGAAATATGTCATATTACAGAAATAAATTGGCTTGCGAATGCCGTTTCATGTTGACCAAAGAGAGCACTAATGATGGTAACTTCAAACGAAACAACTATTTACAACACACCATTAACAGCACAAAATAGATACAAAGTCTGTTGATTCTACATAACTACTCAAGTCCTTCTGCTTGAGATTTGTCATTTGCTGCACAACGAGCAGGACAGAGGAACGTATAAGAGGTATATTCTACATATATGTATTTTAACCACATGTCTGGAATAATTAGTAGGAACTAATCATGAAACATGAAGTAATAAAACTAGCCATGTACATTCACACATGCACCACCAATGACTAAACACATACATGCAAAATATTGTCTCAGTTTATTTTTCTCTCCCTCCTCTTCTGTCTATTTCTGTCAGTGGTGCTGTTTTTGTTTGTTTGCCACATTATAGACTTGTTGCCTGTAACTATCCAGATGGCCAGTTACACACACAGATGGCTTATTTCGTCTTTTCCATTCTTTGTGTCGTGCTAGTTGAAGAGTTGGACTCTAATTAAACTGGGTCTTGGCATCTAATCCTGAAACGCAGCCTCCCACGCACCCGCAACCTTTATGCTGAACATGATTTCACTCTTTCTGATTGACCCCCTTTTTTAATAGATCTCTTTTTATAATACATCTCTTTAAACTCTTCTAAATAATAATGAAATCCTCAAGTTATTAAACTCAGAAAAATTAATGAGCTCAGAGAAGTCACTTATATTCATGTGCAACCATGTGTTTTTAACACTTTCAGATTAGATTAAAAATAACCAAGCTATCCACAATTATAGTTTAAAGATAAACATAACTTGTGAACACACTGTAAAGTTGAATCTGAAGTAAGCCAATAAATGTCACTAAAAGCAAGAGTTTGATTACTGCACTGCATTATTGATCAATAATTAAACCCCAATCATTTATTTATTCATTGCATAGATGACGTCATTTGGCAGGATACAACTTGTCAAGTGACACGCAGACAAGCTCACAAATACAGATACGGTAATTAGGAGAACACATGCTTTACAGCCAGCTCCAATTAATCTACTAATTATGATGACCTCAGTCAATACAGAGCATTTGTGACCTGCTGCATCATTTTGAGATATTGTGACCCAATTTGAGTTTTATGCACTGGATGAAAAAGTCACTTTCTAATGATACAATATAATTATGTTTCTGCTTGAAACTGTTGTTGAGAAACAATGATGTCCATGTATTTTTTTTTTTTTTTTTTTTTTTTTTGAGAAAATAGATTCTAAGGATTAAAAACAGTTTTCAGAGATTTCAGACAAATTTAGGATTTTATTTAAACATACATGAAATAATTCACACAATAACAGATTAAATAAAAAATATAATGTTTGTTTTTGGGGTCAGTACAATTTTTTTTTTTTTTTTTTTTGAATGATATCAATACTGCACTTTTGTTCAGCAAGGATGCATTTATCAAAAGATAGAGACAGACTTTAAAAGACTTTGAAATTGTTACAAAAACAACCTCTCTCTTCCACTTCGCTTTTTTGTCAGATCTCTATACCCTATCTAATTGAAGGCAAAAAGAAATCTTTAAAAAAATTCTGTTTCAAATAATTGCTTTTCTTTTGAACTTTCTATTCATCAAAGCATCATGAAAAACTGTATTCAACTGTGCAACGGTTTTCAACTGTGATGATAATAAGAAATGTTGGCACCAATAGCCTCATGTGCCGCACGCCGACATGTAGCATCATTGCGCTTCAGTCGTCCCGAGTATAACTATACTGTTCTATCGAAATAAAGGCATAAAAAGCCAAAAATAAATCTTAAAATAGAAATGTTTCTTTAGTAGCAAATCAGCATATTAGATTTCTAAAGGATCATATCACACTGAAGACTGCAGTAATGATGTTGAAAATGCAGCTTTGCCAATAAAGGAATAAATAATGTTTTAAAATATCTTAAAACAGTTATCAAATAAATAAAATAAATGCAGCATACAGAGCACAAGAGGCTCTTTTCAGAAACATTTAAAAAGTTTGCATAAATGAAACATTTCCTCTTTCTAACTCTCTGCAGTCCTTCTCATGGTTTTCATCAAATGACATTGACTATGAAAAGTATAACATATGACCTCTTAGTGGCTGCAGCCCATGGGCCTCCCAGCAGATACCTACATTACTCAGCCTGTTTGTGTAGTTGTGTATGTGTGTGTGTGAGAAGTGAGAGACACCCTCCATGACACACATTACACACACAGGCTAGCTGAAGGCTTGGCAATTACTGTCACTGAAAGCAAGAGGAAATTGTCTCTCATCCTCTCTGTATCAGTGGAGGAATGGCGAGGAGGGCTGTATGAGAATTGCCTCTGTGACATTGAGACCATAGTGTGTCCCACACGCATGCTGTCATACATTTCTATACAGATCAAAACAGCTGTTGACTCATTTGTAGTCTCACGTAGCCAGACCTTCAGACTGATGGCTGAAGGTCTGGAATCCATGTCTGCTTTCATTGGCCATGGCCTACCCATGAGGCCGTTTGACCGACATGTCAAATAACCAATCACAGTTCGTTTCGTTCAGCTTCACGTTTCGGGGCGTGGAAATGTCGCCACAATAACAGACCGGTGTGTAAAACTCTCGGACGTATTTTAAAGATTCTGTGCTGCGAACTTTAAATATTTCACGTACTTTTGAAAATTCAGCGTTTAGTTGGTCCTGATAAGTGCTCGTCGTCACAGTTGTAAACACGACGGCTTTCTTCTTTCGTGAGGGGGTTTGGCATCACAGTATCTTTGTTTCCAGGTGGAACGTTAAAGAACGCGACATACACGTCTCCCAGAAATCCTGTATAATTCAACCAATCCAATGACGACTTCGAAACTCCTGAAGTGTTTCCACTTTTGTGTTCCATATGCATCAGATGCTTAGCCAGCGGTCCGTGTCAGTGAACTCATTTGTAATAATGGGCATCCAGGGTGTTTCTGTATGCTGTTATATCGTGTGGTACAGTGTATATATGATGTTGTGTATTCATTTGCTCACTGAACACCCAGACTGGTTCTGTCCATTCAGACTGGTTCCCTGATGGGAAGGACATAACAGTCCTTCTGTATGTCATTTTTTCTCTGGCTGAATGGTGTGCTGTGGTCCGTGATTAACTCATGGCTGCCTCGACCGTGACCCGTCACCATGTGGCCTTCCCTCGCTTTTCACATTACCATCTGAGAGCTGGATCATAAAAAGCATGATGTATTGCTCCCTCTCTTCAGTTTCCCAAAATATCTATAAAGTAGACATATAGTGTGATGTTTTATTAAAATGAAGGAGCTCAATGACTAAGTACTAAATAGACATACTCTAACATTCACATTGCAAAGCATCCTGGCCAATTAGAACAGATTATTTCTAGAAAAAAAGCTACAAACATCTTCATGATATTTGATTGTTAACAACAGTGTGAATTATACTGGTACAGAACAGTTTGCTAATTTACATCTTTAAGTCTTAAAGGTACAGTAGCAAAAACAGTGTGTTCAGTTCTAAGGGTCAGAGAGGGTTGAAAATGGTCATGTAAAACTAAATTCAAAATTAAGATGGAAATCAGCAATGTCAGTATTCAAATATGCAAATGTGTAACATTGTCCTTTGCTTAAATCAGTTATTCCCAAACATTTTTTTATATCAACTGAACCCCTTTGACCTGAAATGTTTACTTGAAGTATCCCCTGAAAATTATGTATATAAAATTTAGGGCTGTCAAGTGATTCAGATTTTTAATATAATTAATTAATTAATTAATTACATGATGTGTCGATCAATTAATCAAATTATTCACAATTTAATCACAAAATAATTTTAAGAAAATTACTCCCAAAAGGTCATAAAAAGTCATTATTGTGCAAAATGAGAAAAGCATTGAATAGACATGACAAAAAGTAGCTTTACAAAATATATTTTGATAAATAATGATAATAAATGGGTACTAAAGTTTTTTGTTCTAAAAAAAGAATATTGAAATATGACACAATTTTTTTTTAAAAAATGAAATGATACTCTCAATATGAAACTAAAACTGCCAGCCACAAGTCATGTCTTAATGAGTGAGTCATTCAGTCATTCATTCAACCGATCTATTCAAATGGCTCATTCATTTAAAAACAAGGCAAGTGACTGTCTTCATAAATGGGTCACTGAATCATCAGCTCACTTGATTTGTTAAAAACCTTGGAATGCATTAATAATTTTGTTGTGTTATTGTGTTATTTTTTTAACATACTCATCAGTATTTGCATAAACTGCCTATAGTTTAGCTCGTGTAAAAGTATGCCATATCAATTTATTCAGAGAACAATTCTCAGTATTAACTAGTTGCTTATGAGCATGCATATTACTAGCATATTGGCTGTTTATTAGTACTCATAAAGCATATATTAATGTCTTATTCTACATGACCATATTTTAGATCCCTTAATCCTACCCCATAAATTAACTTAACAACTCCCTTACTAAATATTAATAAGCAGCAAATCAGGAGTTTACTGAGGCAAAAGTCATAGTTAACAGTTAGTTAATAGTGAGAATTGGCCCCAAAACTAAAGTGTGACCCACATTTTAGAACATTCTGAAATCCATGAACATGACAAATTGCTGATAATATAGTTCCTACTTTTAATATTTATGAGATTATTAAAGGGTTAGTTCACCCAAAAATGAAAATTAGAACAAAACAAAATGCCGGTCACAAATTAGAAGCACAAAACGAGGATTTGTAAAGAAAAATGTCAGAGGATTTCGATATAAGCCAACAGGAGACTGGTTTTCCTTTGCTAAAGTAAGGAAACTGTGCTTCCTTTGCTCTTGTAAACAAACTTGCGAGACTAGCATATATCTCAGAGGCACGCACGTGCGACACATACGTCCTACTTCATCCGTCGGAACGGCTTGCACGTATGACAGTCAGCGGAACTGAGAAAAAAGTGTTTATTACATTTAAAATATAGATTTTTGTCTTACAAAAACGCATGGATTCGCTACAGGAGGCATTTATGCACCCCCCGGAGCCGTCTGAGGCACGTTTTATTATGGATGTGCGCGCTTTATTTCACGTCTTCTGGACTGTTGACAAAAAACACCTGCTTTCTTCCTTTGTAATGCTTGGAGGGGCCAGGACAATTTTTAATATTACTCCGATTGGATTTGTGTGAAAGAAGAAAATTATATACACCTCGGATGCTTTGAGGGTGAGTAAAACACAGGCTAATTTTCAGTTTTGGGTGAACTAACCCTTTAACATCATGAATATCTGAATCATGAATATCTGAATCACGTTCTACACTGAATGCGAGTTAATAATGTGTACATGTCACTATGTTGTTTCCAGTCTCTAATTTTGCAGCTTGTGATATGTTAATAGTTGCAAAATATAAAAGTATCACTGTTGTCATAGTAACTGCATCTCCATGCGTAGGCACCGATCCTGTGGATCGAGCACCCACGGAAAAACACGAAATAGTCTCCGTTCATTTTAATCAATTAGAAATGGATTGCAGCTTGTACGACTTTATTCTTGTTTTCATAGTTAATTTGAGGCCGTTCTTAGCGTTATTTTAATGGCAAATGTCGAGAATGCATTATTGTAATATGAGAGGGCACCAGCACAAATCTCGCGGCTTGCAGTGGGCTTGCTCTCCCATATAGAGATCATGGCTCTACTCTCCCTCAGATATTACGTGTGCCCTCAAACTTTGTCCTGTGTACGCGCGAATAAGTAAATCGTTTTATTTAGTGTTGCACAGCCGTCATAGAAAGAATGTGTGTATTATTTGGTTACTAAATAATGTATTTGCAGTCCGTGCCTTTCACTTCGCAATTTTGTGTAGTAAATTTATCAAACGCACCATCCAACAGAGTATACTCTAGAAAAAAACTAAAACCCAGTATAATTAATTACTGAGTAATGAGAATGAAATATTTGAAAATATTAAATTTGTTGTGTATGTGTATGATAACTTATCCCAGTTATTATTTAGTTGTGGAAACAGCGGTGAAAATGTGTTTTATACAAAAATAAATAAATAAATAAAACTGCAAGTTTGGGGGGGGGGGGCACCCACCGGCAGAAACATAAATCGGCGTCTATGTCTCCATGCTTCAGGTGTTGTCGCTAGGCGCTGACGTGCTTCCAGAGTATAAGCTTCAGACACCACGCATCAACAAGTTCACCATCCTACACTACAGCCCCTTCAAGGCAGTCTGGGATTGGCTGATTCTGCTGCTGGTCATCTACACAGCTGTTTTCACACCCTACAGCGCAGCCTTCCTGCTCAATGACGTAGAGGAGCAGAAGAGACGAGAGTGTGGTTATTCCTGCAGCCCGCTCAACGTGGTGGACCTCATAGTGGACATCATGTTTATCGTAGACATTCTTATAAATTTCCGGACTACGTACGTTAATGCCAACGAAGAGGTAGTTAGTCATCCGGCTAAGATAGCAGTGCATTACTTCAAGGGATGGTTCTTCATAGACATGGTGGCAGCCATACCGTTTGACCTACTCATATTTGAGGGAGGATCAGAAGAGGTGAGCAGTGCATATGTGTATGTGTATGTGTGGTTTGATTTGTTTTAAAAGTTCTGTCATTTACAGTTAATGATTTTTCATGCTATTCGTACTGTCGCTCATACTTCGAGTTAGTAATTTGAACAAATACAAAAAACTACAGTAGTCAACATTTGAAGTGGATCAAAAAAGTTAATCAAAGTTGTCCTAAGACAGGAAAACATTTTGGTTTTAGGACAACTTTGATGAAAGTTTTTGATCCACTTCAAATGTTGACTAGTATACTTCAAACTACATGGAACATCATAGCAAACACCCTGAAAACCTGGCCAAATGCAAAAATCTGGGGATTAATATAAAATGCAGTTTAAAAGATTAGTTCACTTCCAGAACAAAAATGGAATCCAGCTGAGGAATAAGGGTCTTATCTAGCAAAACGATTGGCCATTTTCTAAAAAAAAATTAAAATACTTTTTAGCCACAAATGCTCGTCTTGCACTAGCTCTGCGATGTGCGTCCATGACTTTGCTTACGTTGTTACGTTGGAAACATAGGCACTTGTGATGTAAGCAGAAGTAGTACCGAACTCCATCTGATTTTCTCCTCCAACTTCAAAATCGTCCGACATCTTTGTTTGAGTTTTTTTTTGTAAAAGCCTTTGATTTAGTCTTTGCATGTTCACTTTGTAAACACTGGGTTGGTACTTCAGCCTACGTCACACGTGACCATTTCAATGTGACTAAGTAATGCACGAAGTCAAGCTGGTGCAAGACGAGCATTTGTGGTTAAAAAGTATATAAATGTTTATTTTTTTTAAGAAAATGACCTATCGTTTCGCTAGATAAGACCCTTGTTCCTCAGCTGGGATCGTGTTGAGCCCTTTGAAGCTGTGTTGAAACTGCAATTTGGTCTCCATTGAAGTCCATTATATGGAGAAATGGAATGTTTTCCTCAAAAACCTTAATTTCTTTTTGATTAAAGAAAGACATGAACATCTTGGATGACATGGGGGTGAGTAAATTATCAGGAAATTTTTATTCTGGAAGTGAACTAATCCTTTAATGCTTAAATATGGATTTAAGTATTACTGGCTGTTTAGGCTTTAGTGCAATAGTGTCATTTTTATCTAAATGTTAACATGAATGTATGTTTGCGCTTCACCTTCTTGATTAGACCACGACTCTGATTGGCCTGCTAAAGACTGCCAGACTGCTGCGATTAGTCCGTGTGGCACGGAAGCTGGATCGTTACTCAGAGTATGGGGCGGCTGTCCTAATGCTCCTCATGTGTATCTTTGCACTGATTGCTCATTGGTTGGCTTGCATATGGTATGCGATTGGCAATGTGGAGAAACACTATCTGGATCACACGATTGGCTGGTTGGACAATCTAGCCATATCTATCGGCAAGCAGTACAACGGCACCGACCTCTCCTCAGGCCCCTCAATCAAGGACAAGTATGTGACAGCACTGTATTTCACATTCAGCAGTCTGACCAGCGTAGGCTTTGGAAACGTGTCGCCAAATACCAACTCAGAGAAGATCTTCTCCATCTGCGTCATGCTCATTGGCTGTGGGTATCAAAGTATAATTATACTTATGCCATCAAAATCACCAGTGTAGCAAACAGGAATGCTTTTTAAGACCACTTAATCTTATATCTTATATTATTAAGCATATTGAGCATATTAACATGATGTTTTAAAGGAATTAATACTTCTAATAATTAAAAATGTGTAAATATTTTTTGTTTTTAATATTTTTAAATATATATATATATATATATATACATATAGAGTCGTGGTCAGAATTATTGCCACCCTTGGTAAATATGATCAAAGAAGGCTCTGAAAATAAACCTGCATTATTAATCCTTTTGATCTTTTATTTTAAAAAATCACAAAAATCTAACCTTTCATTGAACTAAAACAACTGAAAATGGGGGAAAATCTCATTATGAAATAAATGTTTTTCTCAAATACACGTTGGACACAATTATTGGTACCCCTAGAAATTCTTGTGAGTAAAATATCTCTGAAGTATATTCCCATTCATATTCGCAATTTTGAGCACTCCAGGGTGATTATGAACATGAAATTATCCAGCCATGGCTTCCTGTTTCACAGAAATATAAATAGGAGGGGAAACAAAGCCCAAATTCCCTTAATCATCCATCACAATGAGAAAAACCAAAGAATATATTTCTGATGTGCAGCAAAAGATAATTGAGCTTCATAAATTAGTGAAGTGGCTTTAAGAAAAGAGCTAGAGCAGTGAAAATTCCCATTTCCACCATCAGGACAATAATTAAGAATTTCCAGTCAACAGAAAATGTTACAAAACTGCCTGGACGAGGATGTGTGTCTATATCGTCTTAATGCACGATGAGGAGGAGAGCTTGAGTGGCTAAAGACTCTCCAAGGACCACAGCTGGAGAATTGCAGAAAATAGTTGAGTCTCGGGGTCAGAAAACCTTAAAAAAAATTGTCAAACAGCACCTACATCACCACATGTTGTTTGGGAGGGTTTCAAGAAAAATTCTCCTAGCTCATCCAAAAACAAACTCCAGCATATTCAGTTATCAGACACGACTGGCACGTCAAATGGGACTGGCTTCTATGGTCAGATGAAACTAAAAAATTAGCTTTTTAGCAGCAAACACTCAAGATGGGTTTGGTGAACACAGGGATAAAAAGTACCCCATGTGTACAATGAAATATACTGCTGTATTTTTGATGTTGTGGGCCTATATTTCTGCTGGAGGTCCTGGACATCTTGTTGGACACATGGCATCATGGATTCTATCAAATACCAACAGATGAAAAAATCAACAAGTGACTGACTCTGTTAGAAATCTTATAATGGGCCATGTTTGGATCTTCCAACCGGACAATAATCCAAACACAAACATCAAAAACAACACAAAAATGGGTCACTGAGCACAAAACCAAGCTTCTGCTATGGCCATTCCAGTCCTCAGACCTGAACCCTATAGAAAATGAGTGGGGTGAACTGAAGAGAAGAAGCACTGTCGTGGAACTGGGAATCTGAAGGATCTGGAGAGATTCTGGATGAAGGAATGGTCTCTGATCTCTTGTCAGGTGTTCTCTAACCTCATCAGACATTATAGGAGAAAATTTATAGCTGTTAAACTGGCAAATGGAGGTTTCAAAAAGTATTGAATAAAAGGGTGCCGTTAATTGTCGCCAATGTGTATTAGAGAAAAACATTTATCTCATAATGATATTTCCCCCATTTTAAATTCTTATTATCCAATGAAAGGTTAGATTTTTGTGAATTTTTTAAATAAATGATCAAAAGGATTAACAATGCAGATTAATTTTCACAGGCTTCTTTGATCATATTTACCAAGGGTGCCAATAATTCTGACCACGTCTATATATATATATGTAAAACTTAAATCCTGACCATTGCCTTCTCTTTGTGTTTTAGCTCTGATGTATGCAAGTATCTTTGGGAATGTGTCTGCTATAATTCAGCGACTGTACTCAGGAACAGCTCGGTACCATCTGCAGATGCTTCGGGTCAAAGAATTCATTCGCTTCCACCAGATCCCTAACCCGCTGAGACAAAGACTGGAGGAGTACTTCCAACACGCATGGACATACACAAATGGCATCGACATGAACATGGTAAGAGTCAGGTTTTTTCCCCTTTGACATGAATTTCTGTCATCGAATAAATAAATGCATTTATCAGTCAGTGTGTACAGTATGTGCCAGTGTGTTAGCTATCTAGTGTTTCAAACATATGTATCTCAGTCACAGAGTATTAATGTCAAATGTGTTCATGTGTCTACGCAGTGATCTGATATGCATTGTCTCTTTCTTATACGCACTCAACCGGACTGACTTCAACACCCTGGTGAGCAGGAGGTATAGATTAATGTTTGCTTTTGACCAAAAAAGCTGCAGTTGTTTTATTTGGAATGTTTTCCATAATGTCTGTATATTTTTATTGAAGCATGCAGTTGATTTTTAAACTGTGCATGTCTAACCGTGAGCAGTCTTGGTTTAAATATGTACCGTTTTATAAGGTAAGCATAGTCCAACTGTTATAGCCAATTAAAGCAATTAAAGTTTGGTCCATTTGAAGACTGATGTTAAATCTAAAACTCTATTTACAAAGCTAATGGCTTGTGTACTGACTCTCATCCTGCACACAGACATTTGCCCAGTTCCATTTCAGTTACTTTCCTTCAATTAAATCAGTTTCACTTTGATGGACCTAGGTCGTTTTGACATTTCCCATTTTATTAGGCATTAGATTTAGTTAGTCAGTCAGATAGATAGTTATTGCACATTGTTTTTTCTTGCCAGTCTTTTTTCCTTGGCAGACATCCCAAATGCAATTTTAAACAAGAAACATGGTGTTTTTTTAGACATTTTTTTTTTTTTTGGTGAACCAAACAAATTGGGGGAAAACATAAGTGGCAGTTGCATTCTCCTCTGCTTGATGTGCCGTATATCATTATATGAAGCAAAAGCAAATCAAAGGCAAACACAATGCAATGCAGCAGAAACAAAGGATCCCAGACGTATTCATACTGTGCTTCATCTTTTATGTATTTGTAGTTGAGGGAGACAGGGCTATATTAGCATTGTATAATCTGAGCACTAACGCAAAGCTCTTAAAACCTGCAATCATTCTGCCCTCCTTCTTCTCTTCTCCATGGGGAACACTCTTTCTCTCTTTTTCTTTCTCTTTTCCCTCTCTGCAGGTACTGAAGGGCTTTCCAGAGTGCCTGCAGGCTGATATCTGTCTTCATCTGAATCAAAGTTTGCTCCAGAGCTGCAAGGCTTTCCGTGGAGCAACCAAAGGATGCCTACGGGCACTGGCGATGCGCTTTAAGACCACTCATGCCCCACCGGGTGACACGCTGGTGCATTGTGGGGACGTTCTCACGGCCCTCTACTTTGTGGCCAGGGGATCCATCGAGATCCTCCGAGACGACATAGTGGTGGCCATCCTGGGTGAGCAATGAACAGTTAAAGGGGTCCTATTATGCTCTTTTACAAAGTCTTGATTTTGTTTTGGGGGTGTACTAGAACATGCTGTCATGCTTGGTGGTTTGAAAATCGCATTATTTTTCACATAATCTACATTATTACAATACCTTTCTCCCCAGCCTGACACAAACGGCTCGATTAGTTCCGGGTTTGATGAAGGCCCGCCTTCTGAAAAACGAAATGTGTTGTGATTGGTTAGCTGTCCCAGTGCATTGTGATTGGCGAACAGCTTAGACGGTGTTTCAGTATTGCCCCGCCCCTTGCCAAAACAGCAAGTTCGTCAATATTGCTATATCAATTCAGATCCCGAGAATATTGAGGATCGCGCAGAACCTTTCCACGCACGGATATTGCAAGACATATTAGAGTGGTAACGTTATTGCTGTTTTTTTGGTTTTTTTTGGCTAAATCACATTTTAGATAGGATGTCAACAACCACTTAAAAATAACTGCATACTATGTACAGATATGTGCAACGGTAATATGTATTATGTTTATTGTTCTTTAATTCTAACATTATAACATGAATTGCAGTGAAACTGTTATACAGTTGAATTTATTTATACCTTAGTCCAGTGTTTCCCACAGACACTCTATTTGTGGTCGCATATATATGCAAATTAATTCTCTGCCAGCAGGAGGCGCTGTTGGAGCGGGAGAGAGCGAGGTTTCCCCGGTAACACTGTACACAAAACAGAGCTCTGCTCACAAACGCTGCTTTATCAGACATTATATGCAAGATGAAATGAAAATGACATCCAAAATTTTCTGAAAACAGTTGGTTTCCATCAGAAATACAGTGATATAAAAACACCCGCACTGGGTTTCGATTTTGAAACGTGCAGCGCTTAACCAAGCGTTCTCCCTGCCCGCCAACCATTCAAATTTCCGTAGGCGGGATTTACAATTTGTGATGTCACAAATACAGGAAAACAACTTTGTAGTCCAAACGAGCCATTCGTTGTAGTTCTTGAAAAGGGATTTTTTTAAAAACGAAATATCTCCCTTTGGAGTGGACTTTGAGATTTGTAACTTTGTAGATCGTTTTATGCCCAAACATACACTCTACACACTGACTAAAATTCAAAAAGTGAAAAAGCATAATAGGACCCCTTTAAACAAACTTTCACTGTAAGCCTGTAATAAGCCTACCAAAACTTTGTTACAAAGAAATCTCGCTAGGTATGGTTACATGCACTAATTTTCGGCAATCAGAATAAATCCAATTTGATTTCAGATTCTGAAGGTTTTTATGATCCCTAAACGTTACAGAGCGGTTCACAGTTTCCATAATTGATTCTTTTATTTCCTGATAATCTTCAGTCACCTCCACTGACCAGTTTGTATAACGAGATGCAAATAAACATGCTCACATTCATATGATGCATAATGAATGTAAAGTACACATCACACATTACATTCAATTTAGGAAAACAGGCAAATGCAAGTGTTTAAATGTGTAATTCAGGTCTAAACCACCCCTTTCAATTGAAATTTAATTCAGATAGAGCTCATGAAGGCTTTTCAGTCCGATTGATCCATCAATCTGGTTATAGACGGACTATTTGAGTGCATGTAAACTTAGCTACTGCGATTAAAATCTATATTTGATATAGAGTTTGGTTACTGAGCCAGATCTTTAACCACTAGGTTTTTCCACCACACAATAAATGTCCTTGGTGCATATTATTCTAAAAAATCAGAATCTTTCATCAAAATGTATTACCTTCTCCAAAATAACTTTTTTTTCCCTCATAACCAAGGCCACACAAGAAGGGAAAAGCATCATCGTCTACCATATTTTACCATCCAATCTAATCCAAAAAATATAAAAATAAGACCTGTCTACATTATTTCAAGCTGAACATTTTGCCGTATGAAATTGTGGAGTGTTTTACAAATGCTGCTGGCTTTACATCTAAAAGGCTGGGCATCTAAACGGGAAGTGATGGAAGAGACAAAAGGACTGAAGGACAAATGTAGTTTATATGTCCAATAATAAGTACAGTATCAATGTCCAAATAGCAGATTACTGGAATGCTGTAGAAAATGGGTTGTCTTACAATATGGCACTTGCACACTCATCTAAATTTAATATAAACATCTCAGAGGCTCAGAGGTAATAAGAGACTTAATGAAAGAAGTGCTGTCCTTCATTCAAGGATATATCTCCTGTGATGAGCTCATCATCTTTTTTATAGATGAGAGAGACTGAAATAGAGGAAAGCTGAAGGAAAGTGAGAGAACGAGGGGGAGAAGGGTTGTAATTAAATAAGAAGATGCGGGAATGAGTGACGGCAGTGTGGTGCATGTTTCCCTTGTTCATTAGATTTGCGAAGTGTCACTTAGTGTGACGGAGAGCCCCGAGTGACAGCGCTAGTTTCATTATTTACAGGAACATTTATTAAACTTGCGCACACACAAGCTTGAGAGTCTCCAGCCACATCCATGCGCGGGCAGGTGGAGCAGGGTAAGCCGAATTTAAATTGTCCATCTCTCTTCCTACGCAAGCTGGCTTTAACAGAATAAGGCCAGGGGAAGAAAAAGAGACACACACTTACCCACTCATGCAACTCAGCAGAAACTTGCTGTACGAAATTGCTGAGAGAAGCTACCTCCTGCTTCATATGTATTCTTAGGTCTCAGTTGAAAAATCACTACCTCAGCAAGAATCTGTTGTCTTACGAAAGTATTGCAGATGGACACTTCATCACTGTACACTAATTTTGGCTCTGGCCTGGACTCTGTTACTCTAATATCGTACTCACCTCGAATAATTTATATATAATATACAGCACTAATGGCTTTAGCCACGACCCTGAGCCGGATTTAGATCCGGTGGCAGGTGGCTGCTGCCCAGGTGGCTGTCGTTTGTTTGTCAGGTCTGACCTTTGATATGTATCACCGTAGAAATGTGCTGTCAGGTCTTGACTTTTCTCTTGGCACATGTCCTCACGAAGCTTGCAGGGGCTTTCAGAAATAGCACATCCTCAGTGTTTATCAAGATATATTTTATCCAAATTGTGAGCTTGCAATCAATGGGGGGAAAAAAGTAACTGCGACTTTATTTTTGCAATTTCAGAGTTTATATCTTAAAATTTCGATTTTTTTTTTCTTTCTTAGAATTTATATTGTAATTCTGAAGTTTATTCTCGGAATTCTGAGTTGGCATCTCATAATTCAGACGTTTTTTTTAGAATGGTGATTTTATATATCATAATCAATTCAGACTTTTTTCTCAGAATGGTGGGCTTTTATCATGCACACTGCAAAAAATGTTTTTCTTACTTAGATTTTTTGTCTTGTTTCCAGCCAAAATATCTAAAAAAAAAAAAAAAAAAAAAAAAAAATCTTAAATCAAGAAGGACTTTCTAGACAAGTAAAAATTATTTTCTTGTTTTCAGAAAAAAACATGTCAAAATTAATTGAGTTTTTGCTTGAAACAATAATCTGAATAATCTAAATGAAAATAATCTGCCAATGGAGTAAGCAAAATAATCTTGTTTTCTGTTTGAAATAAGATTATGTTGCTTACCCCACTGGCAGATTATTTTGCTAGTTCTAAGCAAAAACTCACTTAATTTTGACTTGTTTTTTCTGAAAACAAGACAATAATTTTTACTTGTCTAGAAAATCCTTCTTGATTTAAGATTTTTTAAGATATTTTGGCTGAAAACAAGACAAAAAATCTAAGTAAGAAAAGCATTTTTTGCAGTGCAGTTCTCACTTTTTTTTAGATTGGTGAGTTTACATTTCATAATTCTGACTTTTTTCTCAGAATGTTGAGTTTATATCAAGCAATTCTAACTTTTATCTAAATTTTGAGTTTACATTTCATGACCGAAAGGGTCTGTTTCATGAAATGCTATTCATCTTTAAAATGTTTTGTACATTCCATTTTGTGTTGTGATTTAATGTGATGAAATAAAGAAAATGTTACAGAGACAACAAATAGATAAATTATTTCATCTTCACTGGCAGCACACATGTCTGCAAGTGTTGTCTTGTTCACAGTAAATGACTCTTATGAGCTGATTCGTCTAATGAATTAAACAAAAGACTCACAAAATCATTGTTAGTTTGAATCTACCCACTCCAATTTGCAAAGACAACTATAAGTAAGCTATTTGAAGGTTGATTCCTCCAAAGAAGTGTTTGTTTGACCAGTGGCAGACAGGGAGTTGGCAGACAATATTTTTGCCACATAAGTGACATGCTTCAGCTTTAAAGATATACATTCAATAAAATCATTTTAGTTAACTGCATTGAATTAAACAATAAGCAAATACCTTGCATAACTTATTTTGTTGACAGCACTGACGCACATAAGGTGTGATTACATTTACTGCAATCCGGCAATTTCAACAGGAATTCAAACAATTAGGAATTTCACTTGAGGGTGAAAGATTTCCCCACAGATTTTGCAATGGCTTTAAGAAATCTGCTTGGTTTAAAAGTGATTTCTGTGTGTGCTATGCTTCATACATCACTATTATAATTGACTTTTTTGCCTGTGAAATTTCACGTACATACTAATACTAATATGGGAACTTACTTTCTCCCGTCTAACTATTTGTCCATGTTCTTCCTTCATTGCTTTATCTTCTCTTCCCTCTCTTCTCTTCTGATCACTGTACGCCCACCTCTCAGGTAAGAATGATATTTTTGGAGAGATGATTCATCTGTATGCCAAACCGGGGAAAGCCAACGCAGATGTTCGAGCGCTGAGCTACTGCGACCTCCACACCATCTACAGAGAGGATCTTCTGGAGGTTCTGGACATGTATCCTGAATTCTCAGACTACTTCCTGTCCAATCTGGAGCTCACGTTTAACCTGCGTGATGAGAACGCCAAGGTAAAACAGCAAGCTATAATTGCTTAGTGTTTTGAAATTAAAAAAAAATGAACGGTTCCACGCAAACTTTGACTACATAAAGTTTATTCTCCAGTCCACCATGACCCTTTATGAAAACTAAGCAAAACATCTTCAAAAATCATGTCACTGTTGCAAAAATCATGGCACTGTTGCACATTAACTATTAAAACATTAATACAAAACTGTATGACTTTATTAATCTTAGAAGGACAATTCACTGTAGTTTTTGGCATACAGAGTGGACAAACACATACATTGAGGTACAAGTGAGGACATGGAAGATGAGAAGATGATGGTGTAGAGTAACGTTATAGAAATAGAATGCCTTATAAAATATACAGCAGGCTGTACAATGAAATATAAATATACTGTGCAACCATTGCAGTAGATAAAAATAGATTATGAAGGACACGGCTGATAATAGCAACCCACCTTTAATCTGAACAATATTCAAGTAATATACAGCAACTTGCATCATCTGATGAATGTTGTTGTGAATTATGGCAGTAGTTTTCACATAAAAATAGTCCTTCATAATAAAAGTCATGTACATGTAGAAGTCTTAAAGGAGAGGGTGGTTACTCTTACTGCAGTTACAAAGAATAGGCATTAGATCTTTAAAAAAGGGCGACATAAAAGGTTTTCAACCAGTGTGTGATTTCTAGGCCTGGACATGTAATGTAAATTAATAAATCTCATGGGTATTTTAATATCTTTTATGATTTTACAATTTCCTACTCATGCCAAGTTCAAAAATATTTTATCAGGTAGAAATTGAAAGTAAAAATAATTTTAAAAATCATTATCAAGTAAATAACGAACAATGGGAAAAGTGAATATTGTTGTGGACACTGGAGGGCCTTGGAGTCAGAAAGGTTGAGAGCCACTGTGCTACTATATATTCCAAGTCTTCAAATTAGCAATACAATTAAACATAAACCAAAAGTGTATGTTTAAAGTATCTGTAAAGTCAATGTATGGTTAAATTCTGTCTATCAATAGGTTAGATGTATGCAGTCTGTTTACATGTGTTGCACTGTGATTCTGTGTCATTTTGGGGGTTTTTTGTGTTTCCACATATAGTGGATAAAGATCACTTGACTTTTTTTGTGGCAAAGAGATTGAAATTTATGTTGTTATAGTCTCTGCTTCCTGGTGGGCTGTTGTCCACTGATTTATTGGATGTCAAGATTTCAGCAAATGACTTCAAGGAATAATTCACCCAACAATTAAAGTTTTGTCATCATTTAATTAATCATGTCATTCCAAACCTATAAATTTCTTTTTTATGTTGAACACAAAAGATGGTATTTTGAAGAATTATGAAGAACCAAACAGTTGTTGGTCTCCATTGACTTCCATAGTAGGGAAAGAAATACTATGGAAGTCAATGGGGAACTATTTGCTTACCAGCATTCTTCAAAATATCTTCTATTATATTCAACACAAGTAAGAAAATGATGACAGAATTTTCGTTATGGTCTGTTCATTTGGTCCGTTCCTCTCGGCATGAATTATTTTGATGATGCTCTTCTGCCATTTTGAAGTCGTTATATATAAAGAATGGTCTGGAAATTCTTTAGAAAGTCAGCTTGTATATTCCACAGAAGAAAGCCAATCTTTGTTTTCTTTCCTAATGTTGCTGCAGTAAATAAAGTTTAAATAAAGTGCTTTTGCCTAATGTGATGATGCCTTGTGTGTGGCAGGGAGCCACAGCTGCTCAGACGAACCTTTACACAGCCGTGAGTGACTCAGACACAGAAGACCCTGACGTCAGGACCAAACCCTGCTTTAAGAGGAACCGCTCCGTAGGTCAGGAGCTTCTCCCGTTCTGTTCGCATCTGTCTACCTCTCCTCTTCTCCACTGTTCTCTCCTTTTTTGGTCCCTCCTTTGTTTCCCTTCCCCCGTCACCTCCCCTCCTCTTTCCACCCGTCTCTTTTCTCTCCTGCTGGGTTTCAAGCTGTTGCCATGGTGATTGTTGGCCGTAGACAGATGTTTGTTATTGTGTGGTTGCAACAAGCCAGATTTCACCTGAACGGTCAAGACCGTTTTATCCCCCGTCCCTGTGTAACCTGCTGTTTGGATTATCCATCCCGGCCAAATCTCTTACTCTCTTGCTGGCACAATCTTTTTCTTTGTTCAAGGTGCAATCTGGAGAGTGACCGTGAGAACTGTGTGTGTAATTCTGCAAGGACTTTGTGTTCCCTCAGGTTCTCCGAGCGGGACAGACAGGGAAAGGGGAAGAGATCGAGAGGTTTGCACGTTACCGGGAGAGGAGGAGGAGGAGGAGGAAGAAGAAGAGGGTGAGGAAGAAACGGCGAGGCCTTTGAGTCAATCCATTCCTGTCAACCTGAACACCATCCCTGACACATACTCTAAAGATTGTGTTGAAAACAATCTGTTTCACAAAGGTATAACATACTCGTTCTCAAGGGTGCCCTACAGTAACACTTTACTTGAAACAGATCAAGATTTTATGCTTTAAATACAAATTGTAATTCATTGTTCATTTTACAATACATTACTTAATAGTGATCTTTTTTTTTTTTTTACATTTTGTGGTGTACATCTGAGTGAAACAGATTATTGGAGAAGTAAAAAAAAAAAAATAGGGCAGGGACTTGGTTATTCATGATTTGCTGATTGGATGGAGGCAGATCTGATTGCAAGCTTGTAGCCAATTGTAAGGGGCTGGATTGAAGCAGACAAAATGATTGGACCAGAGAGTATGCAGTTTCAGTGGAGTGGCAGCTCAAGTTATGCCATTTTAATTAAGAATTAGTAGGTCAAAAAAAATTATTTCGTGTCGACATTTTTAAAATGAAATTATATTTTATATTGTAACTGTACTAAAAACAAAGTGACTGTTTCTCAGAAAGCTACTTGGCTTGAAAGTGACTTCTGTGTGAGCTGTGTTTCATACATCTCTCCACTATTGACAATAAACAATGGACCTTTTTTGACCACGATATTCCACTAATGTGCACCTTAAGGTGTATTTGATGGCATTATTAATATTGGTAACCCTTTCTGTGGAGGCTGTATATAAAATGTGTTGTATACAAGGCCTTGTAGAAAGTATTGCCAAAAATTGCAGTATCGGATTGAGTATATAAAGTGAATTTATAAATAACTAGAGAAAAACAATGAGTCACAAATGTGATGCAATTTTTTGTGACTCTGTACTGTAAAGAAGAGGTTTTGATTGTGTGAACAATGACTGCTGATATAATTACACAGCCAGGGAGCTTCTCTTCCTCTTTTCCCTTCTCTCTTCTCTAAATATTACAAGACGACACTAAAGCGTATGATAAGATTGCGCTTGGTGTAATATCTCGTTGAGGCAAACACGCAAACATTTTTGTCTTGGGCTTCTGGGTATTGCAGCTGTTATATTAGGGGACACTGGTGCAGTGTTGAGAGAATTAATGACGTGTGTGTGTGTGTGTGTGTATGAGATATATATATCTCATTTGTCTTGTTATGGTGCCATATGTTTTGTTATAGTGTGTATGCATATATAAATGTGTGTGTGCAGTACAGTTGACAACATACAAACCTAATTCATCTTACATATGTTTATGAATCATTGGGTTTGTATGTTTGTGTGTGTCTGATTAATTGCACTGGGACTTTGTGTTTCTCTAGATGTGTGTGTTGAAGAATGGCCTTGTGGGAATGCAGATGACTCAGCGAAATCTCAGGACGGAGAAGGAGGAGACGACTGTGAAAGTGACATCACATTCGGCGAAATGGAGCAAAGACTGGATCTACTGCAGGAACACCTAAACAGGTGAGAGAGAGAGAGAGAGAAAGTGAGATAAAGTAGGACACATGAAAGAGTAAATTAAGAGAATAGGAGTTAAAACATCAACTTTAACATACAGAACATTTTGTGCTGTTGATCGAATGGTGCCTGTCGCCATCTGCTGGTCAGAGACTGTGTTGCATCTGTGCGTCATTATGCGTGTGTGTGTGTGTGTGTGTGTGTGTGTGTGTGTGTGTGTGTGTTTGTTTGTAGGCTGGAAGAGCAGATGACATCAGACATTCAGGCTATTTTACAGTTGCTCCAGAGGCAGAGCACTCTGGGACCTCCAGCGTACAGCACTGTGGCCGTCAGTCCAGACTTCCACAAACCCGTGCAACCCGTCACTGCCATGCAGACACAGGTAATCTAAAGACACAGCATCTGTCCACTGTGCTGTGCAACATATCATTTGATTAAAAATTGTTGCCAGATTGGAGCCGGTTTTGGGTTACTTTGCAATAGTACATTCAAATGGCAGAAATAGCAGTATGTTTAATCTGTTTTCATCTTTGCAGAGTCCTGATTTAGAGAACGCCTGCAAAGCCAAAGACTCCAACGCCTGCAGTTACCACGGAGATGACCTCTGACGTCAGCACGCGACTCCATTGGTGACGGAGCCAGAGTGGGAGGCGAGTCTTCACAGGCCCTCCTCTGATCCTGGCCATCCAAGGGAGTAACATAAGGTCAAAGGTTACCGTTCTCATGGTCGCGAAACAGAATCCAATAACAACAGAATTCCCAGGGGACGTACAGTAAGAGCAGTGTTTAATCATGAGGTTTGAGTTGTAATATTCAGAATTTTTGAATCAAAATGCCTCATAGAGGAGTCGCACTTCTGTATGCTTTCATGTAACTATGCATAGACAGAACAAAATCTACAGTAAGCTCAACCTCCTCCCTTCGAAACAACTGCAGCTACAGCTAGACTCAGGGTAGAGAAAACGAAACCGAAGAGTCATATGCAAAGAACTGAACATGACCTTCTATGTCCCTCATAGTTAGGAGTCAAACAAAAGCTGGTGAACAGATGCATTAATGCAGTATCAGTCTAAAGGTTGTTCATTTTGTAAATATGTAATTGAAACGGCGGTCAGGAAGTAACATACTAGACCATGTTAATGAAAGATGCATGCTGGGAAAAAAATGCAGTGTTTGTTTATTTTTTTTGCATGTTTCTTAAAAAAAAACACTTGCATTGGTAATCAAGTGACATGAGCTTGGTTGTTTGTCCTTATATCACTTATTTGAGATTTATGTATTTACTTAACTATAAATTTCCTGGTATTCAGGAAGAATCTTTTACTTGAATTGAACTCTGCAAAGCAAAGCCTCATCATCAAACTGTCATCATCTCAAAATATCACATTATTCTGCCCATATCAGATTTCCACAGGACAGTTACATTCAGAAACAACACGCTGTCCCTTCAGAGCCAACTAAGCATTGTAACAGCATTGTCAGTATTGCAATATCAAGTCTCAGTATTGAAGTTGACAAAACTTTGATGGTCTAAGAACGTGTCCGCATTTTTTGGCCCTCGTGATGGGTAATTCAAACCATAGATGAACGTTTGACCACTCCACAAACACCTGGCGGCTTTTAACACTTATGGGGTCATTTTTAACCCTGGTTAGATATCATTTTCATGCACTTCTTGTCCATCTGTGGAAATGTTGCCACATAGGCCCCCTCTGTTTGTACACTCATGTTGGAGTTTGAGCTGTGTTACTCAGATGCTTGAAAAAGCCTTATGAATATTTAATGAGGTAAGCATTTATGATTGGCTGTCTGTTGCTAAACAGCTCCCCTTTGGATTCTAGCACTTAAAGCAAGGTAGATGCCTGATTTCATTCAGTGCTGATACGGCTGCTTAACCCAGGGTTAAAACTGGCCCCGTGAAAAGCCCTTTTGTGTTGTATGTCGCTTTTTGTCCTCATTTCTTTATGCAACTTACAAGTTCATTTGAGAAGGTTCTTTCATTCTGAAGCTGTAGCAGTGTTTATCTGTAGAAATCTATCTGGAGAATGTGATCTGCAGGTGAAAGCTCTAGCTTTTGTAGCAGCAGTCATCCCTGGCCTTCCAGATGGTAGAGCTACGTTAACAGAACCCATAAAATGCACACTTTTAGTCTTGCAGTATATTACATGGCATTGAGTTCATGTGTAGGAGGACTGCATGTTTAACCAAAGTTAGTTAGTTGAATTAATCACTTAATCACATTTAATGAGATGCATTGAAACACACAGTCTTCCTAGTGTCAGCTAAAACAACAAAAAAGAAAAAAAAAGCAGAAAAATGTACGCATGTCTTAATTTAGTCATTTACGCATAGAGCCACCAGATTTAGAGCTTCTTCGTGAACGAATGAATCTGATTGGTAGGCTGAAATCTGGAGGCGGAGCATCGTGACATATATCAGTGTATGCTCATCACACAGATATGTCGTTGGCTGTCCTGACTGGCTCGTGTGACCGCTGTGAGCACGGCATGCGTTGACCTAACGGTTTCCTGTGAGACGGTCCAAGTCGTGTCTGGTGTTTCAGGAAGCTGGCAGGAGTGGGTTTGCCTTATGGGGGATTGTGGGACAAGGCCAGGACACGTGCCAGTGAGGGAAGAGAGCAAGAGAAAGATATTGCGATCTTTTGCACAAACTCTTCGAAACATCTTGTACAGTGTCACTTTTTAAAACTAGTGCTGTTCGCAAAATTGTTTTTATGCATTTTTTTAAATGTTTGACACTGTATTTTATACAATGCAACACATAACAGCAGGTTAGAATGTTTTCTTCCTTGGATATATTGGTATGTATTATATTTATGCTGTATATTGTGAATATTACAAGAGTTAACGCACAACTGTGTAAATTAATAAAGGACAGAATGCTTCATTTACAATGTTGCACAAATTTTATTTGTGGAAAAACTGGGCTTCTGCAGGTTTGATGAAGCTAAATTTAAGACTTTTTTTGAGACCAAGCAAAGAAATTTAAGGAATAGATCGAAGAGAACACAATGTAAATTTCAGTTGCAGAATATGAAAAAAAATGTTTACTTTACCTTCTGAGCACACTGCAAAAAATGATGTTCTTCTGCAGTATTTTTGTCTTTTTTTCCAGTGCAAAAATCTAGAGATTCTTAAATCATGATACATTTACTTAAGAAGCAAAAAGACATTAAATAAGAAGTCCTCTTTTCTGTTAAACTGATCAAAATGAACTTTAATGATTAAAACGAGAACAAATGTTTCAGTGAGCTCAGAAAAATCTACAAGGGGAAAACAAGTTTTATACCTCAGATATTTTTTCTTGATTTAAGCTTATTTAATTTTGTTTATTTTACATTTGTAGTAAATGTATCATCTTGTAATGTTTTGATGTTTAGATATTATATTAGAAAACTAAAATACCGAGGAAAATGCATGCAATGCATGCAAGAGTTAGTTCCATGACTTTATGAATTTAAGATTTACTTTCTGCTCTAATTTAAGACCTGCAGAAAACCTGAAAAAGCACACTTTTATATATTTATAAGAACCTGTGGAAACAGACTTTTATTGCACCTCCATCTGCAAAATCCTATCGAATAGGTGGAAATGGGGAAAAACTAAAATCTCGGAAACTGAGATAGGGTACAGTGGAGTCCAAGAGAATGAAGCCACTAGAATGTGTTTGAATGTCTAGAATGTCTTTTCTAATTTAACAATACAACTAATTAAAAAAAAATCCTCAGTCGATTGAGCAAAAAAAGTGCAGAATTTTAAACTAATTATTCATTTTACATCTCAAACTTTTCTCAAAATCCTAAAACCTTTTATTTCCAAATTCAGAGTGTGTCTTGACATTTGGACCCCACTTCATATTATATTCATATAATATACTAAATTTGCTTTTATAGCTCAGAAAAAGATTAAAACTGTATTATTTCAATGCATATTATAGAGTATGTCTTTCCCAACAATTCTGAGTATGTGTCTCTGCGTCACACGCTAAGCAGCAGAGCGACCCCTGCCAGAACCCATTTTGCAGGCCTCTCTCTGGTCTTCAGGCTGAAGGTCCAGATATATGTGTTAGCACGTAGTTTGGTTTTATAGACGGGGCATTCGTAGGTATTGCGCGTCTCCTGTCGGTCGTTTGGGATGGCTCGGACAGCTATAACAGGCATGCTGGGGGTTAGTTCCTTCAGGCGTGCTTCTGCGATTGTCCCACCTTGAATATCCCAGCGTGCACCTGCAGTCACAAGCACTGACTTTAGATTCAAATGCACCCAAACGCCTCAGATAATACAAGAAAGCATTCTGATTGGCTGACAGAAGTGCTTTGTGATTGGATGGATGATACAGACCCTCCATGTAAAGGCCATAGATGTAGGCTCCCTCTCTGGCTGGCTGGTTAAACTCCTCTTTGAACTTCTTGGTCACATCCACTGTCAAATTCATCTTGTCCAGTGGCCATTCATTCTTACGTGCCAAACTCTGCATCACAGCTACAAAAGACAAAAAGTGTGTATGATACACATATATACATACATATATATATAGTACATACATACATATACATATATACAGTCTTATATATATATATATATATATATATATATATATATATATATCAAATAAATGTTATTTTTAAGTTTCTATTAATCAACAAATCCTGAAAAAAAACATGATTTCCTCAAAAATATTACAAAAACAATATCCAACACCAAACATTTGAATGGTAGTATACATATATAAATGCTTGTATTATTTATATACAAGCTTGTGAGTTTGTGTTACTGTACCTGTTAGAAAAGACTGAGGGTTAAATAAGCCAGAGATCCAGACCACACTAGGCAGAGAGAGATCGTGGGTCCAGCTGTCCAACTCTCTACAGCGGAGTAACACGTCATTATACCTGATTGGATGCACACAGACATTACATATACAAACTGTTATCATAAAACAGTACAGCTTTTATATAGTTTCAGAACTTAGTGAGTTGACAACATACAGAAGGCAGCAAAACTATGATAATGAACAATACCATCTTCATGGAGTTCACTGCAATGCATTCTGGGATCATTTTAGCCACAGAAAATGTGACCTAAACAAGATATCTCATAATATCACCAGACCTTGCACCTTACAAAGCAGCACTAGGTTTCAGAACAGAGCTTGACCTTACAGCTAATATACAGTTGAGCAAACTTCTATGGGTTTTTGTCTAACCAGCAGGCTTATCATTAACTAAAATGTCCATTTTCACCACTTGACATAAAACATTAACTGAAATAAAATTAAATAATAAAAAAAATCAGCTAGTTGCAATGCAAGTTGAAGTTGAAGTAACTAAAACTAAAACTTAAAAATAGAAGGAAAAAAAAAAATATATATATATATATATATATATATATATATATATATATATATATAGACTTTTTAAAAAATAATGACAAAAACACACAAAATTAAAATGAAAACAAAATATACAAAATAAAATATAATTCAAAACATTTACAAGAACTACAATAGTATATCAGTGATCAGTGCTTACCACAGTCCAAGGCTGTATATAGAGGGGTAGGCCAGTCTGGCCCAGGTATCTGGAACATTATCAAAAAACAGAGCTGTCTGAATCAGCTCCATCTCTGATGAAATAGCCAGCTCTCCCTGCCAGAGAAAACAAGACCGGTTTACATACATACTTGTGAAGCCAGGCTTTTAAAGTCTTAGACAAGAAGACACTGTGATATGAAAAGTGGCCAAGCATGATTCATAAATTTGAAATCAACGATACAATGAAGCTGATAACAGACTAGAATGGAAAAAACAGGAATAACAGCGCACCTTTAGCCCCAGGTCCAGCTCTTTGAGCGAGCGTCTTATTTCATTGAGGAGAATGTTCATGCGCTCACACTCCTGGAAACACACCAGAATGTAGGGCGAGCGTTCAGCAGTTTTGGACGTGATGTCAGACATGTTGTACTCTTCTGGTAGTTTTTCCAGGATGTCATCCAAGATCGTCTTCACCTGAAACAGCAGTGGCTAAGCAGTTTATTAGGGCAATATATGATCTGCAGACCTGCACCCTTTCAAAAGCTCAGAAACGGACCTTCTCTTCAGTGGTCTGTGAGGCTCCTTCGCCCATGTTGGAGTCTCTGGACTGCAGCTCCAAAAGAGTGTGGAAAAGGCTGTCTGATGTCACTGTAAGAAACTCAATCTCAGCGTTTGGATGCAGCCCATAATGCACTGGGCTTTCGTGGGGCAGCATCTCATCTATGTACGCATGATAACCCTGGTAATCCAGGTTAGAAGGCACAACAAAACCTGGAGCCAGTGACAACTTCCTGTCAAACTGTAAGAATAAGGAGAAAAGTGTTAGTCTGTGTGTTTGTTTGATGAAATGTTTATCAGGAACCAAAATCAACCAATCGTGAAAATTGAGTATTTAAAATCCAATAAACTTTATGTTCTGAGCTCTGGCCAATAAATAGCAGATAATAAATTTCAATACTATTTTGTCTAAATAAATGTAAATTTATGCTATTCTAAAAAATGATTTTCATTTTGAGATTTGCTCAAATTTACAAGCAACAGTGTTACTCAAAACAGTGTTTGTGGTATGGCAGTCTTCCAGTCATTGTGCATGTGTGTTTGAGTGTGAGTGTACACCTGGTTAGGTTGCATGTACTCTTCCAGGTAAGTTCTGCACAGTCTCCTGTCCCAGTCATCAGTAATGTGACCTCCGTACATGATCTCACCAAACAGGTAACGGAGGTCTTCCCATGGTACCTGGGCAACACACGTTAGTTTACATGGCTCACACACACAGAACGATGAGTTTTTGTCTCACAGTTAATTACACACCTGTGAGTTGGCTTCTAGGTAGTTGTAGAGCACATTCACTGATATGGTGAGATCTCCTGTGTTAAAAGGGTACTTCCTGTTCCAGCCCTGTGGCCCAAACTTCCTCCTCTCAGCCACACAAGCGTGGAAATAACACAGCGAGAACAGGATGGTCTTAAACTCCTGCTCGCGGGAACACTGGTCCAGAATGTCCTACATAAACACATCTGCATGTATCAAAAGTGTTTCTGAAATTCAATTTTCTCATTTGTTTTAATTTTACAGGTTTTTGTGTTACATCTCATTCTTGACATGTCTGAAGCCTTACAAAATTGTGTTTTCATTTCAATTACAGCCTATCAGAACATATTTGATGTCAGCTAATAAAGCATGCTTTTTGGACCAACAGGATTTTACTATGGGTGGGGCCTCCAACACAACATGCAACATTTTTTTCATTCTGTTTACCTGATCAAAGTTGTCCAGGGCAGCATGTAGGTTGGCCAGCATGCCTGTGGGTGGCTCATTAGTGATTTTGATGGAATTTTCCAGAATTCCCTGAGGAATGATGTGTTCCTGTGGAGTGGGAGAAGGTTCTGCGCTCATGAACACTCGGTAGTCTTGGTGACTGTTCACACAGCAGCGTTCCAGAAGCTTCTCTAGACTTCCCAGCCACTTTGCCACCAGGTGAATGTTCTAGAAGAAACACAAGCATTTGCATAAAGTAAATGCATAAAATAACAGAAATATACAATATACAGATAACATACACAAAGAGACACCTGTAAAATGACCCAGTGGCCCTCTTTAGAGGCTTTTTCCATGGCAAGTTCAGCAACAGACTCTTGGCCCTGTCCTAGAGACACATTATGGAACTTCCCCAGGTCTATAGTGAAACCCAGCTTCTTACCTAAACACGTACACAGAAATACACACAAATACACAAAGGCTTTGTTCACAATGTTAGTCCAGGCATAACCCATTCAAATCCATAGTTTTTCTGAACCAGTGGGGCAGGGTTTGACTGGGTCAATATCCAGTACCATAGTCAAAATCATGACACACTCTATGAAAAACAAAACAAAAAAAAGATTCTTGCATTAGATGAAAGAAAATCTGTATGAATTTTTACCTAGGGACTCAACATCTTTTAGTGGGTCCACTCCAGGGGACAAGATGAAGACCACAGGGGAAGCAGGACCACACTCTTTGAATGAGCGTGCAAACTCCATCTTCCTGCCCTCAGTGTATTGTACACCTAGTTTCTCTTCAACAAAGTTCCTACACAAGCAAACGGACACATTTGTTATTGTTTTCTTTGTGGGGATGATTATTTTTATACTTAAGCCTATCCTAACTCCACCCCTAAAGCTAGTGTGTTTGTTCCGAACCTCTTCGAAACACAAATGAAGATATTTTTAATATTTCCTTATTTTTTTGTCCCACCATTGAAAGTCCATGAAACCAACATTTTTAAGCTGCAGAGACAAGATCACTTTACATGATGAACAGTTTATTCACATTATTGACATACAAACATATAGATCTAATAAAATACAGTAAACGGGAGCACAAACATGCTTTCTTGTAGCTAGTAAAGTTGAATATCTGATTACCATATTAGATGTGCTCTATGCCTGTTGATTAATGTTTATATTGATTCATATTGATTTACATTGATTCATACGGATGACTTTCACCATGTCATTTTGTACTTTTTAATGTTTAAAAGTTTTAGTTTCATGGACTTGCAGATGGACAAAAAAGGTGAGAATATAAAAAAAAATCTCTACTTGTCTAATAGGTTTTAAATGACATGAGGGTGAGATAAACTGACACTTTAATTTGTCTTTTTTTGTTTTTAAAGGGGTCATATTGTGCGATTTCATGTTTTCCTTTGTCTTTGGAGTGTTACAAGCTGCATATATAAGATCTGTAAAGTTGCAAAGATTAAAATCTCAAACCCAAAGAGATATTCTTTATAAAAGTTTAGATTCTGCCACGCCCCCCTAAAATGGCTCATTCAAATACGCCCCCATGTCTACGTCACGGTGTGGGAAGATTTGCATAACACCGCCCAAATGTTTACGCAATGAAAGAAGGCGTAACTTTTATTCTCGCTGTAGTATTGTTGCTGCCGCCAGTGCCATGTCCTGGAGACATTGTGTTTTGTTGTGAAAGCAAAAGTACTTTGTTTGGCCTTCCAAATGAGTACACAACTAGAAATCAGTGGTTAAGTTGCATTTACAACACTGTTCCAGAACAGTACAACGCAAATATTTGAGTGTGTGCAGCGCATTTTACGGAGGACTGTTTCCTGAACCTGGGAGAGAGTAGCCTACAATGTGAACACTATGAATGGCTGCGATGTGAACACTATAAAGTGGGGCAATTCCAACGTCGCAAGGACAGTCTGGTGCTTCTGACTCACAGCCTGTAAGTATGTTTCGATATTTAAAGAATTTGCTAATGACTATTAAAACGCAAGTTTTGAGCAGTGTAGATTAGTGCTTGTTTGGCGTTTCTACGATCACAAATGCAGACATGGTGATATGTTTACGGGGCGCGGCACAACGCGTAAAAAGACCGTATGAGTCATTATAATCAGTAATTATGTCCTCACTGAATGCAACAAATGTCTCGTTTATCTTGGGTTTTATTGTTTTAGTCTCGTCGTGCCGGCATCACAACATGGTAAGGGGCGTAACATTTCCGTCACACGCTTAAGGTATTCGGCCAATCACAACGCACTGGATAGCTGGCCAATCAGAGCACACCTTGCTTCTCAGAACGATGAGCTTTGTAAAAATGGGCACGTTTTAGAAAGGCAGAGCATAGAGGAGCAACAATAATGTACAATATGTGGAAAATAATGTGTTTTTTGATCCTCGAACCATGTAAACACATTGCATTACACCAAATACACAAAATAATGTTCTTTTTAGCAACATCATATGACCCCTTTAATGAACACATACTACATATCATAGACTTACCGGACAGCGTATGTCATCCGGTCAGGTCGGAGAGCCCTCATAAGGATGAGTTTCTGGAGTGAGCTCTTGTTTTTCCATTCCTGAGGGAGTTTCTCTTTCTCTGGACACTCTGACTCCACCACTTTCTTCCAGCGTTTGGGAGAACCCTCGATGTCCCGGTCCAGACCACGGAACTCATCAGTGAAGCTCATTGTCTGCAGGAAGACACCAGGAGCATCTCAAGAGATAATCTTCAGAGGCTGTATTATACAACTTGACTTAAGATTTGAAAATTTTCTATTTCCTGAAGAAAAATTACCATGGTTACTAAACAGACAGGACAGGATTCTAAGTGTTCCTGTAATACAGCCCCAGGTCTTTAAGCAAGTGTAAGTGTGTAAGTGTGTGTGTGTGTCTGTGTTTTGAGATTTGTGCTTACTTTAACAGCGCTCCAGGCGGAGTTGGAAAGGAAGTCGAGTGGACTGACATAACTGTGATCAATGTTGAAGCGCAGCAGAAAGTCCAATTCTCGAGGATCCAACTCTTTACTCATTAACAGCAACTAATATACACACACAAAAAATACAATACACACCCATTCAAAGAGTGTATTTTAAACGGACAGTGTAAGTGTTCCTGTGTGAGTAGATTACCTGAAAAGTAAGCTGTGCTGCGAAGGTGAGCTTGTCTCTCTCAAACAAGCCTCTGTTGATGTAATTAAATGTAGAGAAGGTGATACAATCTATCAGCGTGTTCACACGGGTTTTTACATCAGATGAGGCATCTGCATTCTGCACAGCCTTATGGAACACAACGTTAAATGCCTGCAGAGAGAAGATATCAAGTGCACACACACATAAGACAATAATGAAATAACAAAATGAAGTGATTTCTCGAGTTGAGGTGGGTGCAGAACCGGTTTATCATACCATAACGGATGGAGGGGGCCTGTTTGAAACACTGATTATTTTTGTTTATATTACTTCCATTTGGTGACAAATTAGCTCAGCTGTAAATATTTGCAGGGATATTTGCTGAAAAACTGTCCTACAGAATGCATACAGAGAGTCACAAACAAGGCCGCACCTTAAGGGAGAACTGGTACATGGGGTTGATCTTGTTAAGGTCATTGATGATGAAGTAGAGGAGGGACGCTCTGACAGCCACGGGCCGGTAGTGTTCACGAGCCTCGTTAATCTTCACCTCATTAACCTTCGCCTCCAACACCTACACAACACAAAAGCTGAATCAGACTGAGAAGAAACAACAAATAGCAACTAAAAAGAGTGTGAAAACTAAATCTCTGGCAGAGCCTGGCTTGTCTAATTTTATAGGGAACATGGTTAAAAATGACTATAATAGCTCTGTTCCAAAGCTCAGAGAGCTTAGCAACAGTCCTAACATGAAGACTGTTCAAAATTATGCTGCATTATAGGATACTTTGTTTGGGTCTGTGATGGATCTGTGACCACAGAATACAGCAGAACGTGTCGCAGAATTGAAAAGTCCATTAGTCACAAAGTTCTCCATATTTCACGTAAATAAACATGACTATATTTTTTTATTTTGGGTAGTTTGATCATTCTATCAGCTATCAATAAGAGTTTATCAGTTTTACACACTGTACAGTGTCTTACACTATCATTAAAAATTCTGGGATCGGTAAGATTTTTAATGTTTTAAAATAACTGTTTTCTATTTTAATATATTAAAAATGTAATTTATACCCGTGATGGCAAAGCTGATTTGGTAACACTTTATTTTAAGGTGTCCTCATTACACGTTACATGTACTTACTATTATAATAACAATAAATTATGCATAATTACATGCAAGTAACCCTAAACCAAACCCTAATCCTAACCCTAACCATATAGTAAGTACATGTAGTTAATTAATATTACTCAGTACTTAAATGTATAATTACACTGTAACAAGGACACCTTAAAATAAAGTGCAACTTCTGATTTTTCAGAAGTCATTACTCTGAGCTATTACTGTCACATGATCCTTCAGAAGTAATTCTAATTTATGCTGATTTAGTGCTCAAGAAACATTTCTGCTGCTTAATATTTTTGTTAAAATTATGATACATATTTTTTCAGGATTCTTTGATTAATATAACGGTCAAAAGAAAAGCATTTATTTGAAACATATTTTTTTGGTAACAACATTCAAGTATTTACTGCCACTTTTGGTCAATTTAGTGCATCTTTGCTCAAAAAAGTATTAATTTCTTCCAAAAGTATTCATTTTCCTTTTGTTTTGGAGATTTCCCACCAAACCAGTGCAGAAAACGGTAAAACAGAAGCATAATCCATCTGATCCACAGTAGACAGCGAGGAAGCTCACTAGGGTTGGAAGAGAGCTTATGTGGGTCAGTGACAAATATGAATGTCCAAACTGTTGGAGAAAAAATGTTTTAAAAATCTAGATAAAATGAAAGCACAAAGTTAGTGATGTGACACAAAGCCACGGTGCTCTTCCTTGGTTCTCTCCGTGAGATCACTTTGTGTTTATTGGTTTATTGTCACATGACAAAAGCAATTCCTGCATATTGATAATGGCAAGCTAACGTTAACCTCCGCATTGTTCAACCATATATATTTTTCCAACAAAAAATGGTTAAAAACAGACAAACCTTCATCTCAATCTCTGCGGCTGTGTGTTTAGTGCTCTCCAGTTTCTCCACCAGAACATTGTCTCCCAAGAAGTTACTCTCGGCCGCGAAGAGGCGCGTCAGTAACTCATCCTCAAGCTGCTTCAGCTCGATTTTAAATGTGTTCTGCTGTTTAGTCAGCTCTGACTGCAGATACACACAAATAACCATCAGTAACACTCAAAAGGATTTTCAGCTCTGACTAAACAAGTACACACACACCTTCAGATGTTCGAGGTCTGGCCTCTCCAGGTTGACCACCTCTGCAAGCAGCTGGTCCTCGAGCCCGTCCCGTGTGACAGTGAAGTTGATGAGAGTGGTCTGAGCCTGGATCTCAGGTTTATAGTGTGGGTTTGCCAGCTTAGTGTGCAGAATCAGCCGGAAGTCTGGATGGAAATAACATTCCTTATCCCCCACCTTAATACATCTGCAGAAAGGAGAAGAAAAAGCAGCATCATGAGGGTGAGAGGACTATTTGTTATATTGACATTTTTACTATACTGATACAATCCTTTGTGGTATATTGTGCGGAATGCGGTGTTGTGGTGGTTTACCTGCCCTTCTTGATGGTGTGTCGGCCTAGCAGTGGATCAATAACTGGTTCAATTGTCTCTTCCAGATTCTCAATCAATACAGGCTCTCCTGAGACTACGGCCTGTTCAATCACATCCACATACCTGAAGCAACAATCACAGAATAAATGTTAATAAAATAAATTACAACACTAAATACTGTCTTGAAGATAACAAAAAATGGCATTACAATTAATGGCAATACAATTACTGCCATTTTTAAGTGACAAATACATATATTTATGTAAAAAAGGGTTTAATTTTATCCATAAGGATTTAACTGAATAAAAATTAGAACAATAAAACCAGAAAAATAAGAATATTAATTAGAAATACTCCCAAAAATAGTATGGAATATTTATAAGGTCATTATTTATACATTGTGTGAAATCTCTTGTGATGTAATATGTTCATCAAGCTCTCACCCCTTCTGGCTGAGGTTAATGACCTTCAGGCTGTTGCCATAGCGACTCTTGAGCCACTTGATGCCTTGCAGCTGTGGGTCAATGAGCAGAGGCCAGCGCTCACAGTTGGTCAGTATAGTGGCATTCTGAGTAGATATCTTATCACCTGGCAAACCCTCATTATTCCACTGAGCAATGGTAGCACCATCTGTTAACATGGAGATGGGATCTAAGCCCTCAGTCATTGGAATGGGCACCTGAAAGTCATTAAGAAACACACAAAAACAATAACAGTGATTCATTTTGTATACTAACATTTCTAACATTATAAAAGGACTGCATGACTATAAAAGACTTGTCTTGTTCCTCAAGAACAATTACAGACTGTTATAAGGATTGGGAAGGGCCTTCTACACTAGACCTGACGGCAAAACCACAACCTGAATTAAGCTGGAAGGGTATAATATGGTAATAAAAAACATAAACATATTATAAGAGGGAAAAATGATAAGAGTGCAATGCAAGAGCATAAAGGAGTATCTCTTGTATATATATAATTAATTTTCATCCAGCATTGCCATTTCATCAGAAGTTCATGAATCTCCCACAGTTTCCACACAAACCCAAACCTCTGTTTGGGAATTTCTGCTGTAAATACATTCATTTTTATTAGTGCTGGGCAACGATTAATCACATCCAAAATAAAAAAATTTGTGTGCATAATATATGTGTGTGTACTGTGTATATTTATTATGTATATATAAATATGCACACATGCATGTATATATTTAAGAAAAATATGTTATATTTATATATTAAATATATTTATATATAAATTATATAAATATATACACATGTTAATATTTTCAAAATACATACTGTATGTGTCTTTATATATACATAATAAATATACACAGTACACACACATATATAAAACAAAAACTCTGGATGTGATTACTTGCGATTAATCATTGCCCAGCACTAGTTTTTATAACTGAAACAGAACCGAATGCAAAGAATCAATTTGTTTTAATTCCCTGCAATCTATACTCTTTGAGGTTTCTGAACTTTGAAACAATGCACATTTTTAGCACAATAACAGACAATATCAGTACTCAAGGCAAACAGTTTCCATCCCAGACATAAACACACCTTCTGGGCACGCAGGTAAGGCATCCAGAGGTTATGGAGCAACTCATGTCTGTATCTCTTTGAGAAGGAGCCAGCGTAAGAGATGAAGGCTGCCGTGAGGAGAACGTCTCCACACAGTGTGGATTCCTGCTCACGGTACTGAGCCACAGAGTGAGCCCAGCGTACGTTTTCTGACTGAAGTATGCATCCAGTTTGCATACAGAGTAGAATTTCACATTTAAAATTAGTATGACAACATAAACATGTAAGTATGGTCCAAAAGACAAAACCAGTGAAATCTGACCTCTAAACCCTTGACCAGGCGGTTGGCCAGTTGGATGGTGGTGTTGGTGCGGTTCACCTCATCCTGACAACGGAGTTTCTCCGAGGTTGCTTTTTCAAATGCAGCTTTCAGTGTGTCCAAACTACCATCCAACTCCTTCACATTTCAGACAAACATTTGAGATTATACAGTACATCTCTGTAAAACATTGGTGAGATATTGTGGTGGAGAGAGAGAGAGAGACAGCTAGTGAAAGACTTACAGCCAGCTTCTTTCTGATAATCTCTAATTTTTCTGCAGCCTCAGCCAGATCAGCGTTTGCCTGAGCCAGACACATCCTTTTCACCTCCACCTCACAGAACACCTGATTAAACCCAAGCACATTTTTAAACAATATCAGAACATCAGACTCTGGAATGACAGACTGTAGAGTGGTTTACAAAGTACTGGATTAGAAATGGATGATTCTTCAACCAGTATAAATAATAATAATAATAATAATATTGGCAGCCATTAAAACACTTAATTTGAAGATGCAATAATCATCACAGATGACTACATACACTACATACTGTTCAAAAGTTTGGGGTCAGTAAGATTTTTAACCAAGGCTGCAGTTATTTAACCAAAATACAGTAAAAACAGAAATATTGTGCAATAGTATTACATGAAATAATTTTTTCTATTTAAATATATTTTAAATGCAACTTATTCCTTTAATGGCAAATCTCACTTTAATGCATCTTTGCTGAATAAAAGTTTTAATTTCTTTAAAAAAATCATCTTACTGATCAAAACTTTTGAACAGCAGGGTATAAATCACAATAGACATAATAATTACAATCAAAACAATTTAAATAATTACATATGGTCTTTTAGGTTGCACTGAAATGTTATTGTATCATTTATTGATCTAAACAGATTATCAAGTGTTTACTCACATACGTCTGGACAGAGCAGCATAGAGGAGAGAAGCAGAAAAATACACTGTAAATAATATAATCACAACACAAACACAATGAGAATGGAGTCGCACAACAATACAATGGCAAATAAAACATTACTTCAGTGAATCTGAAGTTCTGAGTATAACAGATTTCCCTATTAACTGTTCTCAGAAACTGAAATCACACTGCTAAACTTCTGACTTTTTGCAAGAGTTTATATAGATGTGTAAAATCTTGCATTTTGTGTGCATCTTGCACTTCATGTAAATAGTACTTTAGTTATACTGTATATACTTATTAATGTTTTTGGACCCCACTGGTTCTGAATGATTATGATGGTGTAAGGGAGCAGAACCTCATGGAAGCGGATGATGTTAATGACCCAGGCACAGAGACCAGCCGCTGCAGATGATTTCAGACGCACAAACTCTGGATTAAAATCAGGATCACTCAAATGCTCCTCTTTGACCACACGCACTGTGGCTTCAGGGATATGCTCTTTATCAAAATTAATCAGTGCTTGTAAGAAGTCATCCACCTAAACATAAACACAAAGAAAAGGAGCAAATTTACCTCGCATTGCAGTAAAGTTTTACTGCCAAATACAACTCAATATTCCATTTGAAAACTCAATATTCAATAAAAATGTTGGCAATTTTAACAAATTTCAGGCTTTTGCTTATAGAGGGAATCAGAGGTAAAAGCCAGATTTCCAGAACTAAAGTTAAATGTCAGCAGAATCAAAATAGAAACATTTGCAAATATGACTCATGAAAACCCTGAGAATAAATCTTAAATGTCAGCTCTTCACACACTCACTTTACTCATGACAACTTTAGATGCTTTCCAGCTGCGGTCCTTTGGGATACGGCCATTAGGAGACAACAGCACCAAAACAGCTGCAGACACATTAGATACGATGGCAGGAGGATTCGGAAACGTCCGCAACTCTGTTAGATTCAACTATACATAAATAAACACACAATTACTCTGGGGAAAAAAAAAACAAACAATTCTGCACATAAAAACAAAACACTTGGATTCGGAGTTTGAGAACAAAACACACAGTTTACAGCACACACACAAATACACACCCTGTTGAGTGTGTTGAGTGCTGCATTAGCTGCCTGTAAAGCTGGTTCTGCTTTTGCCAGGTCTGCTTCAGTCTCCTGCTGCTGCTTGGTCACTTCTGCTTGGATCGCTTCTACCTGATATTGCAATCATTATTTTGCATATTATACAATAATTATGATGCATTTATGATGTCTTTTAACAGATATATTCACATAAATAGCAATTATAAACAAAATGTCATTTGAAAAAAAAAAAATGTTACAATCTCATTCTAATTCATAAGCATGTGTGTGATTTTGTGCATTTGGGTGGAGATATCTGCATGTGTGTCTCACTCTTTGCTCCTCTGCATCTGCTACACTCCTCTCCTGACTGAGTTTCTCACTCTGCTGGCCGATTTTAGCGATGAGAGCTTCAGTATCAGTGTTTCTTAGTTGAAGCTCCACTTCCTGAGTGGCCAATTTAGCCTTTAGATCCTCCACCTGAGAAAGTGGTCCACATAATAACTTTGTTTAAATTTAAAAACCTGAAATATAAAACTGAAGGTGTCTGTAAGCTCTAGGAATGAGAATATGGTGTAATAATTCAAATTAGATTTAACAGTTTTAAGGTTAATTGTAATTTTTGCAGCTCTTCAGTTTGCATAATGGGATGCATTCCCGCTGCGCAGGCAGCCTTGTTTATGCCAAAAGAACAGATAAATCATTTCACAGAAAGGGTAGATCACATTATTATAGCTTCCACAGTTTCTATAGTTACTACAGTTTGGAAGTAGATTTTTATGGAACCCTGTGTGAGCTTGACCTGTGATGCAGTGGTCAGTAGTTTCTGCAGGCCGTTCCCCAGACGCTCCATCTTCTGGCTCAGTTCTCTTCTTTTTTTCCCCAGCAAGTTGCTGTAAAGTTTCATGAACTCCAGGAAGCTCTTGGGTGTGGTGTAGTTGAAACGTTTTTCATTCTGTTGATACTTTACGCTGACTTCATTCACACTAGTGTGAGCGAAAGAGATAAACTCACTGATGGACACTCTCACCGCTGGCTAAGGAGAAGGAAAACATGTCTGGATTAATGAATTTTCACTACCGTTCCGAAGTTTAGGGTGCGTATGTTTTTTAATGTTTTAGAAAGAAGATTTCTGTTCAACAAGGCTGCATTCATTAGATCAAAAATACAGTAAAAACGGTATTATTATTAAATATTACAACTTAACTGTTTTCTATTGTAATATATTTTAAAATAGTTTAATCTATTCCTGTGATGACGGTTGAATTTTCAGCAACCATTACTTCAGTCTTCAGTGTCACATGATTTTTCAAAAATCATTCTGCTCTAGAAACATTTCTTATTATTATCTTATTGTGCTGTTTAATATTTTGGTAGAAATTATAGTTTTTTTGCAGGATTCTTTTATGAATAAAGTTAAAATTAACAGCATTTATGTGAAAGAGAAATTTATAGTGAAATTATATCAATTGAATGCATCCTTGCAGAATAAAGGTATTAATTAAAAAAAAAAAAAAAAAAAAACATATCCTCCTCACTGTCCCTAGTCTCTTTTACCTCCAGGTCAGAGATATTTTGAATAAAAGTGCTGCTGACGGACTGCAATGCATGCTGGGGCCAAGGATGAAACCAGTCAATGGCGGTGCAGTTCACAAGAGCCGGAAACTTCCGTGCACGTGTACGAAGAGTGAAACCAACCGGAGAGAAACACAGCACCACCTACAGTGCAGGAGGGGTATAACTTCAGAGTGATATTTACATTTTTATTCATAATATATACTTAGGATGCAGTTTTCTAAAAAAGGAAAGCAACCTTAAGCTGTCTGCGTATCCGATCAATGAAGAAATTCCAGCAGTTTTCACGTGTGTCCAGCAGACCAAGCGCCCTCAACTCCACTCGAATAGAGGTGACAATCATATCAACCTCTTCCTCACTGAATAGGTCAGGTATATCTCCTACACACACACACAGGTATACAGATAAAAAATGAGAGCTACTGACAGGAATGAGAGGAAGGAGGAGGAAATGTGAGAGGAGTTTGCAATGTGTACCTGATGCTAGCATGTCGTTGATCAGCACCAGGAATCTTTCATCAGGAATCTGGGCATCTGTGTGCAGGAAGACGGTGCCAATATTCTTCACTCCCACCTTTATGTACAGTGCAGCGATATCACTCTACAAAGAAAGAAGAAAAGGTTGGAAGTAGAAGGGAAAACTTTTCACAATATTTCATATTGAGCTTCAAATAAAAAGAGATCATTGAAATGCAGTGTGCGTGTGGGTGTATTACCCTCAGGTCACTGATGCCATAACCCTTTCTCAGTGTGATCTGAAATACTTCCAGGACGCTGAGAAAAGCAGCCAACCGACACAGACTCTGTTTCCCGCTACCACCTACTCCAATCAGCAAGGCATTCCCCACAGGAGACTCAAGAATACGACTTATCCTACAGCTACACACCAACACACACACAGCAGTATAGCAATTGCAGCACTTTCCACAAACAGGGTGCAAAGCAAATTTAAAAATGAAATTTCTCAACAAAGGAGGTGCTTAACCTTCAGAATTCATGTTTTTTGATTGTCAACATCAGGAAAACAAACTAAACTTTATATGAGCTGTTTTATGTATTATTTATTTAATATGATGTATGTAAATTCTGTTAAGTACGGTTTTAAAACCCTAAATTATGTGATTTTGTTATTTTCTAGCCAGCTTACATGTGTTGCATGGCTTCTTCAAACAGCACCAGGTTCATGTCAGAGTACAGCTCATTGTAGTGCTCAAGAGCATCCATCAGGGTCTTCTGAAGCTTCTCCAGGTCAGTCACCTGTGCGTAACGCGGCTCACCAATACCGTGAGCAAAATGGGAGTAGACCAATGGCTGGTTGATAAAAATAGACTCATCTATACCCTACAAAGAGAAAGCAAAAGATTATTTTTGATACATGGTGTTCCAGTTCACTGGAGGACCTACCAGGGTTTTCAGAAGTTATGCTCACCTCAAAGTATCTCTTGCCTGTGTCTAGCAGAATCTTATTGAACAGCTCCACGTCTTTCTCCTCCATCAGTTTGTCTGAATACACACGAGATGACTCATGCAGCCATAGGTGAACTAGGTCTATAGGGTACCGCACTTGCTCTGGCAGAGCGAAGAGAATTCCCTACACACACACAAAACATAACACAGAAAACACACAAAACATAACACAGAAAACAGCATGTTAACGCTAATATGTATAAAGTAACTAAACTACAAGCAGTGTAATATATACAGTGGGATAACTAGGCCACTGTATTTATACATATGGCCATAGTACTCAGTGACCGCACAGATGCACACACTTTAATCTGTTCCATAGACACACACCTGGAAGATGTTTGAAATGTCTCTGAGGTTGAAAATGTAGTGGAACCGAATGGCTGTGGGAAGGAAGTTCTGGCTCATTTTCTGATGCAGGCAGATGGCAGCCTGGACCAGTGTGTTGGTCATGCGACTAACACCATAACTGTAGCCACCCTGCTGGAAATGACCACTCAGAATGCTGCTGTATATAGTGCTCAGAGCCTCCGCACCAGGGAAATGTACAGCAAACACTGAGAAATGCCTCTGTCAGTGGAAAAAATAAAGAGAGAAAGAAGTGTGGAATGTAAAATCATGTGTGTATTTGAACAGGACTTGCCTTTTTTTGGTAAACACTGATTAAATTGTAAGGCAGGCTAACTCTCCTTCCAGGTTGGACATGATGGTTTTTATAGTTACCTATAATCTACTTTTCGGTATTATGCTGGACTTGACTGCGCCCTTTAACACTTTGAACTCCCAAATATTCCTTTATCAACTAACCACCAGAGTGCCTCAGGGTTCAGTGCCTGGCCGTCTCATTTTTGCAATATACACAGCATTACTGGGTCTACCATCTGGCACAGCATTTTATTACCACTGCTACACAGATAGCTCATCACAGTACCATTCAGGTCAGCCAGAAAACAGGAAGTATTGTTTGATAACCGGTTGAACTTTACAGACCACATAAGAAAATAAACCCTTCCTATTCGAAAACCTTTTTCACTAGGCTCTTTTCATGTCTACACTTGATACTAAACTGGATATAAAATGGTTGTTATAATTACATCTGGTCAAAGGTGATATATTGCTATGGTTACTTTTAGATGAGGGCTGGATATGTATGAGTTGTTATGGTTACCTGTAGTCGAGGGTTAACTGAGAAGCTTCCCGCTGTTGGGTTCATGCAGGTGATGTACTGACAGTTATGAATCTCCTTGAGTACTAGTCTCTGACGGTCATACCTACAAAATACAAACATTTAAGTGAAACAAAACATTTTAAAATACAACTGTTTCATACAGGCTTTGATGTACATGTTTTCTCATACCAGTGGGAGTAGTCCAAGTGCTGTCTGATAAGGGTATGAGGCTGAACAGTGCCATAAGCATCTACTTCAGGCATATTCATGTCATCCACAAAGTAGATGAGTTTTTTAGTTCCAGGAGGAGCAAAGTTCCGGCCTGCCCTCTTCTCCAGTGGTTTCTCCAGCACACCTGCAGTTAAACAACCAGAATGGAAATAATACTTATTACTTGTTTGATGATGTTCTCCTGCATGCCTAAAAACATGTTTTTTTTGTATACCTTGCAAATGTGTCCATACAGTTGCTTACATATGCGTACAGATATTTTATTATATTGTTTGTTGTTGCAAATGTGTCTGTGCACACATGTGTTTTGGTGTTTGTGAGAGTATACAGTGTGCCCATATACAGCTTCCATTATCTCACTCACGTTGTAACATAGCTGAGGTCGTGTAGTAATTGAAAGGTACTTTTGTGACCATGAATTCCTCTTTAAGTTTGGCAATCTTGTCCCAGACCAGGATAGTTTTCCCTACACCAGCATTTCCTACCAACATCACCGGCTTCCCCTTCTGCAGAAGTAACTCAAGGAAGTATGTCAGGCAGATCGTCTCTGCCGAGTGCACCAATACCGTCTGTAGACATGGACAAAATTTTAGAATGACAAAATGCTTCCTATGTGACAGTTAAGTGAAAGAAGCAAATGTTAACAGTTCTTTGATTATTTCTATAGGTTTACCTTAAAAATATCATTAACATCAATAACATGATGCAGAAACACTTAAAAACAATATATCTGAGCTTGCTTTAAAGGCCTGTTCACACCAAGAAAAATAACTATGAACAAAGTTTTAAAAAATCATCTTAACTCTAAAAAATAACTATAATGATAATGACAAAGGAATGATATCCCTGGAATAATATCCAATTATAAGACACTGACAGAAAATCAAAAGCCTTCCTACTAAAGCCTGCATACTGCAGTTCTGTTCATAGAACATAATTAAAGTGTGTCAATAAACATCCATAGGCCTTAAAGGGGTAGTTCACACAAAAATTAAAGTTATACATCTTTGGTTGAACTATAAGATTTTTCAATAAGTCAAACTCTGATAAATTGTTTTATGAAAACAATGTATAATACAGACAGATATTGTATTTTGTGCTTTGTTCAAAACTGACCTGCAAAGGAATGTCAGGTTCCAGCTCAAAGGGAGGTGTGCGTTCACTCCACGGAGTGAACCGTTTGGTGTTTGGGTCGATGTAGTAATCAAACACTGAACCCTGAGAGGGAAACTTCACAGCTCTCATCTCCTTACACCACCAACGGCTGAACTCTGAACGATAGTCTATTAGCTGACGAGAAAAAATGTAACAAAAAAATAGACAGAGAGAGAGAGAGAGAGAGAGAGAGAGTATTACAAAATGAAGATGTGGATTATAGTAAACAGGGTATGTGAATTTTCAGTACTAACATGGTCCTGGAATAGAGCCCCTCCAAAAGCCCAGACACATGCAAACACAAAGTAGAGCTCATAGAGCTCACGGGGAGAGTCCGGCGGGGTGTTTTCTTCAGTCAGCAAACAGTCCAGCAGACAACACAGCGTCTAATACACCCACAGAACAGGTATACATTAAAGTTTCAGAAAAGTTTGTCTATACAAAAATGTGTGCTGGATTGTGTGTCTCTTACTTGTACCATGCTTGTCTCAGGTATAGGTGTGATCGTCTTAAGGTTGCATCTGACCTGCTCCAGACAGTAGGGAACATACTTATCAAACAATATAGTGAGATTTGCTCGCTCAGATTGGGCCTGACGGGTGTCTATCCAGCTTGTCACATACCTGTCAATCAAAAGTAGGGGTTGAGTGTCTCAAACACAAACTGCAGTATTCAGTATAAAATCAGTGAGGTGAATACAGTCACTTACGAACTCCAGCCCAGATCCTGAGGGTTCACGTAAAGAATTCCAGCCCTAGATACCGTAGCCGGGGTTGCAGCCTTCAGGTGGCTGATCTCAAACAGTAAACGCATGGAGGGGGTCAGTGATACCCGCTCATTACTGGCCAAGGTAAGCACCTAACATTTACACACATCACATGCAAACATAATAAATTTAAACAATTACACAGTACACACATTTATGACATTATTGTTTTATATCGTGATGACCAACCTTATTATCATCCATGACGGTGTTTAGTGATTCAATCCACATGGGGTCAATGTCGCCATCTAGAACAATCCACTTCGGCCCATCATGAGATATAGCAGAGAGTTCTCTCATAGTGGAAGAAAACAGACCTAAAACACCAAAGGAACTGTAGTCACACAAACACCATCTTGTACATTTTATACACATAAAATGGCCCCCAAAAATTTTAACACTTAATCCACACATAATGTATCAATATCACTGCATTAGATAACAAAATATCAATGTCCTACTGTTCTTAAATTAAGCTGCTGTAATCATACACTACAGTTCAAAAGTGTTTCGTTAAAAAAACTGTAATATTGTGAAATATTATAATTTACAAATTTTCTATTTTAATGTTTTAAAATGCAATTTATTCCTGTGATACCAAAGTTGAATTTTCAGCATCATTACTTCAGTGTCACATTATTCTTAAGAAATCATTTTAATATGCTGATTTGCTGCTCATAAAACACCTTATTAAAATCTTATCAGTTGTTCTGCTTAATATTTTTGTGAAAACTGTTATACATTTTTTCATGATTCTTTGATGAATAGAAAGTTCAAAAGAACAGCATGTAATTGAAATAATAAATATTTTGTAACATTATAAATGTCTTTTTTCAGTTTTGAACAATTTAATGACATGCTGCTGAATAAAAGTATTAATTTCTTTCAAAATAAACACAAACCTTTCAACGGTAGTTCAATAACCCTATCACCAAACTTAGCATTTATATAAAATGTTTAGATTCAAATTAAAATCATATTTTGTGCCTTTATGAATCAAAAGTCTCAACCATGTAGTTTATTTTAGATCTTGAAGAGACATATGATTTCTCATAGCAATAGACAAACACAACACACACTCAAAAGTAGACACAAAAACACATAAACACAAACGCACCACAGCTGACAGCTATCTACAGAGATGAACCTCAAACCAAACCACACTCCCATAAACACACGCCCACACGTACCGTCTTTCCACTCCCGTGTAGCTGGGTGCAGGAAGCCAAACAGCTCATCAGTGGTGACAGCTTTAGGGTTGATGTCAGTCCAGATGGGCTTCATTTTCATGTTAGAGTAGGTCTTATGCAGCGTCTTTAGAATCTGGTCCACAAACAACCAAATAAATCATAAATAATTAGTTTACTGAAACAGCACTATGATCCACTCAACACATTTGAGCTGGCTAACACAGTCTCTTTCAATATCATGCATTGTGTAAAAAAAACAACAACCAGGCAAATACATAGAACAAGTTATACACTCAAGAGGTCAACAAAACCTTAAAAAACTATTTTCTTTATTTCTTCAGTGAACTGACCTGACTTTTTCCTGTTCCAGGTCCGCCCACTACAAAAACAGAGTGTCTCACTGCCAACAGCTCCTCCAGCTGGGTCACCTGAGAGAGAAAGAAGAGATAAGAAACAGAGGAAGAAAAGTTGTGCAAGTAATCTATATCCGAAAAACATGAAATGTCAAAACTTTTGAACATTTCTCTCATGCAACACACACCTTGAGTATGAAGTTCTCCTCTGGCTGCAGGTGAAGTTCAGCGACCGACCGGCGTACATTCTGTTCAAGCTCTTGGTCTCTTTTGCGTGGGATGTCCAGAAGAGGAAAGAGATCACTTATCAGGCCCAAGAATATCAGCACGTCACTTGTTACAACCTTCGGCAGATTAAAGTCTCGTAGAGCACGCATTAACACCTGAAAAACATACATACACCACACTACATTACTGAATAAACTGAATATGTTCTAAATATAAAGCGACAAATGAAATACAGCACCTGCTCTTCAGGACGGCTCCTGTCCTCCCGCTTCAGTGACCCAGCAACAACCAAGACTGACTTTATGGCCCTCAAACCCCAGTCATAATGATCCTACAAGAAACAATGATCTAGTTTGAAAGATAACCCAACACACCAGAGCATTAGTTGTGTTTATGTATGAATGTGTGTGAGTGTGGGTACCTGTTTGGAAAGCAGCTCTTTGCAGAGTGTATAGAGGCTGATGAACTTGCGTGCGAGCAGACGTGCCTCTAAAAAACCTTCAGCTACCAACATGATCTCACAGATCAACTCGTAATCAGGAATCACCATTGCACATGGCCTGACACACAGAGACAGAGGTCATGTTCACAAAGACCTATTTTTCACACATAAACATCCGAAATTCCAGTATTATTGTCTATTTTCATTCAGTTCGATGCGAAACTAGAGCCTGAACCTGAAAAGTGCTTTAAGGTTTTCTGGTAGTTCAGTTCTCCCTGCATATCCAGGGTTCAAAGTGATGAAGATCCCAACTGTTGGCCTCAACTCAATCTCCTCCCCCAGGAAGTGAAACCTGATAAATGGAATGGAATGGTATGAGATGGTATAGAATGGGATGGAATGAGATGCTATAAGATGGAATGGAAAGGGATGGCATGGAACAGGATGGAAAAGTGTGAGATGTGTGAGACAGTAAGATTTGACAGAACAGGGTGAGACGGAATGATGGGATGGAACAGGATGGGAGGGAAGGGATACAGAAAGTTTAAAGTTTGGAATGTAAAAGAATAGAACGTTATAAAACAAGACAAGGTACAACTGGATGGTTTGGAATGCTGTGAGATGGAATTTGTATGAAACTATGGAAAACAAAAGAATGAGATTTGAAAGGATGGGGAGAATTTGAAAGGGACAGGACTAGATCGGATGGGAAAGAGATGTGATCAAATGCAACATTATGGAACAAGACAGGATTAGATGATACGAAATTATGTGCGATAGACCGGAATAGAATACGATAAGGGATGGCAAAGTATGAGACAGAAGAATATTTGAGATGATGGGAATATGATGGCGGAGATGGAAAGGAACAGAACGGATACAGAAAGCATAAAGAATGGAATTGAGTGGAATGGAGTAAATACATGATGAAAAAGACACAACTGAACATTCGGGAACAGGAAATTGTGAGATGGTGTGAGATGGACCTGACCTTTGTTTCTTATTGCGGACTGCATCTTGAATGGTTTTCACCTGCACAGCGACTACAGACAGAACCTCCACTGAAATCCTGTTAAACTCATCAAAACAACCCCACACTCCTGTCTGGGCCAACCCTTTGTAGATATTACCGATGGACTGAAATAGAGAGGAAGATAGAGAAAGAAACAGTGCATTAAGTAAAGAGAGGTGTGCAAATAGTGTTCCTCAGACGATGTATTGTGTTCTGCAAACCTTGTAGTCCATTTGCTCTGAGCAGTTGAACACATAGACCATGATGCCGAGTGACCGGCCTAGGTCTTTGGTGGTTTCTGTCTTGCCAGTTCCAGCAGGACCAGAGGTAGCGCCACTCATGGTGAGGTGTAGAGACTGAGTCAGAGTTATGTAACATCTGCCAGGTACAATAATCAGAATAGTCAATTAATGTCAGTAACCAGCACACATCTGATCAGTAACTATGTGTGACACTGACCGGTCAGTGAGTGGTGTTATGACCAGTCTGTTGGTATTCCCCAGATACTCGTATGAGAACTGAAACTGTGCATCACAGATGTTGATGTAACAGTGCTTCTGCTTCTCATCCCATCGGTGCCGTAACTGCGAAAGCCACGCAAACGCCTGTCCACTGGTGACCTAGGACACAGGTCATTAAGATGTTATCATATTTCTTCTATCCAAACCCTTATTTAAGGCCACAGAACACAGAGTTACTGGTTTTATTACCTTCTGAGATATGAGTTTAGCGACTACATCACGAGCGTGGACATCAATAGTGCAGATGGTCATGATCTTCTGTCGGTCTCCAGGGGTGAGGTCACCCAGTAGCATGTTTATCAGAGAATTCAGCTGACTGATCTACAGTCAGTCACAAACAACAGTCATTTTCTCAGATATCAACATAAAGTAAAAGATATGAGTTAGTGTTTCTATATTTTATTTACCTGTTTTCGGTTGTAGTCTTTCAAGGCAGTCTCAAAACCCTCCTCCACCCTCTCAAAGGCAATGCCCACATCTGTCGCCCACCAAATTTGACTGCCAGTCAGTGCTACCTGAGAACCAAACATATACAAATGGACAAATGTTTGAAATTAATCTTAAACAGCCCTGATATAACATGAGTGTTTTTTGTTTATCCAACCTTTAATCAGTGATCTAAAATCAGTTTTCTTTATATGATTGTTTTCATATGACAAGAATAAAGTTAGCAATGTTAGTGACAAGATCGTAAAGAATTGAAATTCTGATTGTGATTCATTTTACTGATATTTTAATGATTTAAAATGGTTCAATTAATGGTTCTTGTAGTACTTCAGAAAGGAAGAAATTCAATTATTAATGCATTAAATCTCCTCAGCAGAATTCAGCAAGAAAAACAGAAAAACGGAACAGATATCCAATAAATGTAACAGAAACAGTTGCATTTAACTTTTTCCTTCTCTTCATTTTCCAGTATGACGAAAGTATTAACCTGTGGTTAAGTGAGTGAGATTCATCCATAAGTGTTTTTGATCCACTAAAAAGAAGCTACTCAGTAAAAGTCAATCATTTGGGAATCTAACCACAATGGTTGCACATTTTTTTATTCACTAAAATGAACCAATTCTTAAGAGTCATTCACTTTGGAATTACACTAATATTTTAGTACAGTGTTCCATGCATATCTGTGGAAATCATGCCATTCTGCCATTTTTAAAAACAAAATAATTGCAAATAACACCGCAACCTTATAAATCATCTATTATTTCATTGCTCATACACTTGAGTTACTATAATTCTTTTTGTGTTTATAATTTTTAACATTAGATAGCAAGTCTATGATTAGGTTTAAGCTTCCACTGAAAAGGGTGAGTTCAAAACTGTTTAAGTTTACCTCAAAGCGCTTAGTGAAACACTAACTAAAATGGAATCAAACACACCTGCGCCGGGTAGTCAAACAGCCACTGGTCTCGTGGCTTGTCTTCATACGCTGCCACAGCTTCAGAGATCTCCTGGCGAATAGTGGAACGCATGGCCTTCTCCAGAGCACTCAGCCAACACTCGGCCTGTTACACGATAGACAGACAGACAGACAGACAGAATGTTTCTCAAACGCAGCATCTAAAGATGAAATGTTGTGTGTGTGTGTCATTGTGCCTCACCTGTCCCTCACACACACAGGGCTGTGAGAAGAGCACATACTCTCCCTCTCTACTGTACATTCCTAAGGCAACAGGTGTTTTGGGATCCAATCCTCCATTATCTTCCTCTTCTTTAAAGCTGAGGTCAGCCAGATTGTCAAAGAGCTTCAGCAAGTGTCGAGTCACCTGTGCATTATTCATACATTAAACACATAGAGGACTTTTATTTTGTAGCAAATCAGTGCATTATTATTATTATAACAGCAACCTCTCTAGGCTGAGTTCCCTTAGAAACTATTTCCAGCAAGTCACTAGCCGAGACAAAGTAAAAGCGTGGAAACGTCAAACGCTTTGTCTCCAAATACTCAGCCAAAGCCTTCTCGCACACTGACAATCTGCAATACACAGACACATTCAAATATAATTATTTATGTTTTACAATAATCCTTTATGGTGGAGCATTTAAGGGCGTTCACACTGATTTGCAGTAGCAAAGTTCATCTTAAATGAGAGTTTAACATTCACATTACCTTTGCTGAAGAGTCTCAAGTTGCTCCAAGAATCCTGGCTGGTTAGTGACTTTTATCACATTATCAGTCTCCACGACAGTGGTCATTAAACTCTGAAACAACATTCTGTGTTAAAACATTTATCTCCCTGGCAATTACTTATCTCCCTGCATGTTCTCTGTGACAATACCTGGAAGTCCTGATGAATGCCCTGAAACCGCTCTGCATCGTGGGCCAGCTGGTTCCGGATGTCCTCAGAGTTGGTGAAAATGCTCTGGAGGTGAGCCCAGGTGCGCTGAACCGCCAACCATGTGCCAATAACCAGATCAGCCACCACCAGCTTCCGCTGCCAGCCGCTCACCTCCACCATGAAATACTCCACATACTTACTCATGAGAATATTCTGCAACTGAACCTGAGAAACACACACATCTGAATTTAAGGTAACACTTTATTTCGATAGTCCACTTTAGACATTCAACTAACAGTAAGTAAGTTTGCAACTACTTCTCAACTAGCAGTCATTAGAGTATTAGTAGCCTGTCTGCTTAATATCTTCTAACACTTTATTTTGATGGGTCCACAACATACAACATACTGACTATGAGAAACTTTGCAAGTATATGTCAACTTATTCTACTATCCCTAAACCTACCCTAAGAGTCTACTCTGAGAGTTAGTGGACATGTAGTTCCAAATTACTGAGAATTAGTTGACATGTAGGTGACATGTAGTTACAAAGTTACTTATAGTTAGTAGAATGTCTAAAGTGGACTATCAAAATAAAGTGTAACCGAATTTAACTGAATTTACCTGAACTGAACTACTTAAATGAACTGATTGAGCCAAACTGAACTGATCGGAACTAGACCGATCTGAACTGATCATATCCAAACATAACTGATTCAAACTGAACTAGACTAAATTGAATTGAGATTAACTGATCAGAACTGACCTGTACTGAATCCAACTACTTGGAATTAGAATTAGACTGATTTAAACTGATCATAACCAAACTAAATCTGATCTGAACAGAAACTGAACAAACGGATTGGAACTGATTTCTGCTAAACCCCACTGACTGATACAGGAAGTTACCTGGTTGTCCTCCAGGGTTTCAATGAGGTTTTCATCAGCTTTGAGCAGAGGTGTTCCAGTACTTGTGTGTGTTTCATATGACAGAGACATCACGGACCATGTCTGCTTGATCTCACCCAGAATCTGCTCACACAACATTTTATTATGACCTAAAAACGCCTCAGAGAGTTTCTCAGAAATGATTTCAATCTCCTTCCTGTACCTTCTCAATTCCCATCTCTTTGACTGCTTTGTCCACAATGTTCTTCACTTCCTCCTCCACATGGTGGAGCTGCAGCTCTAAGAGATCTCCAAGTGTGGTGTTCTCATCCATCACAAAACTTACCTACAAGGACAGAAAAAGGGAATCCTCTATTACTCTATCACTCAGCTGATATATTTATTATTGTTTTTTCATTCTTTCTAAACAGCAGGTAATGTCAGGTTATGGTTACGCTGTGCTGGTTTGTGTTTACCCCTGTTGTGCGCATGAGCTGTTGCCAGTGTCTTTCTCTGACAGCAGAGTTTTGAAGTTCGTTAACAGCTCTCAGTGATGTCAACAAATTCTTAACGATGGATTCCAGACCGCTGTAGACGTCCCACGCACGCACCTCTTTGTCCAGAGTCTTCATCTCCTACAAATACACACAAATATACAGGCATTCCAATTCTATGATAATTCGTCACAAAGCAACGATAAACATACATTTACGAGGCCCCATTTAATTTATTTTGACTTATACTTCTCATAAACCTCATCCAATGACTGCATTCCATTCTCATTTTGTGCATATGGTGCACAATGAAGAAAGACATAATTTTAGTTTTTAAAAAGTACCTTAGCAAACCTTCTGAGCTCCATATCCATCTGCTCCACATTGATCTCCTTCCATGGAGTCTTAGTCCAGTCTGAGATGCTGGACTACATCCCCCATCATTCCCAAGAGTATGCCAACCAGAGAAGAATATTGAGACAAAATTTTAGAAAGACCAAGACTAACTTTAAATTACTTTTTCTGTATGTGTGTAAGTTGGTTATTAGGAGGTTATTACTTTGTACTGTAGATCTTTTGTGTAGTAAAGATTACCTTAACAAACATAACCATATCCCAGACTGCTTTAACCAGGATGATGTCTGACCGACACTGTCGAAGTTGTTTGTAGTCAGGGAAACTGACTTCGAACAGATTGGCTGTTTGTTGAAGCTTAGACATCTCATTCTCCAAATGAGCCACTGCACGATTCGTCTACACACAAACACAGATAAAAGACATTTATACATGCACATTTAAACAAAGAATGTAAGAATAAAACCTATTTAAAACATACATGCTCACTCAGACATAAAAGAATGGTGAGAGCACCTTGTCAATGAGTTTGTATGGCTCCTGCAGGCTGATGAAGAATATGGACTCAGTGCGGAACTGTTCTCTGAATTCATGCTGTTTAATCTAGGAAACAAACCACAGATGCTCAGCAACATCTCAACAATAGGATTTTTTCCACTTGATTTTTTACCACGACTATGTTAGCCGGCTAGATAACGATAAATATTTCAAAACTGAATTGCTCATTGATGCAAGCTTAAAAAGGTTATCATGCTGATGATTTTGTGTTCTTTTCTATTCACAGTTTTTACTGATTTCAGCCCCTCACCTCAAACTGAACACACTTCCTGCGGATGACAGCAACTTCATTGGCCTGGAGAGGAGCAACCTCATGTTTTACTGTAAATGCCACCTTCTTGAGATTCTTCCATTTCTCTGGCAAGGACTGTGAAACCACACGGGTATGTGAGGCGGTGGCATGGACAGAAAAGTAAAACCCGAATTCCGGAAATGTTGGGACGTTTTTTTTTTTATTTGAATAAAATGAAAACTAAAAGATTTTCAAATGACATGAGCCAATATTTTATTCACAATAGAACATAGAGAACATAAATGTTTAAACGGAGAAATTTTACACTTTTATCCATTAAATGAGCTCATTTCAAATTTGATGCCTGCTGCAGGTCTCAAATAAGTTGGCACAGAGGCAACAAAGGCCTGAAAAAGCAAGAAATTTTGAAAAGATTCAGCTGGGAGAACATCTAGCAACTAATTAAGTTAATTGACATCAGGTCTGTAACATGATTAGCTATAAAAGGGCAGAGGCAGAGAGGCAGAGTCTCTCAGAAGTAAAGATGGGCAGAGGCTCTCCAATCTGTAAAAGAGTGCGTAAAAAGATTGTGGAATACTTTAAAAACAACCTCAACATCAAATTGCAAAGGCTTTACAAATCTCATCATCTACAATGCATAACATCATCAAAAGATTCAGAGAAACTGGAGAAATCGCTGTGTGTAAGGGAAAGACCTTTGTTGGATGTCTGTGGTCTTCGGGCCCTCAGACAACACTGCATCACTCATCGGCATGATTCTGTCATTGACATTACTAAATGGGCCCAAGAATACTTCCAGAAACCACTGTCGGTAAACACAATCTGCCGTGCCAACTGCAGATGCCAAGTAAAGCTCAATCATGCAAAAAGGAAGCCATATGTGAACGTGGTCCAGAAGCACCGTCGTGTCCTGTGGGCCAAGGTTCATTTAAAATGGACTGTTTCAAAGTGGAAAAGTGTTCTATGGTCAGACGAGTCCAAATTTGACATTCTTGTTGGAAATCACGGACGCCGTAAGAGGAGGGAGACCTTCCAGCATGTTATCAGAGTTCAGGTCAAAAGCCAGCATCTCTGATGGTATGGGGGTGCATAAGTGCATACGGTATGGGCAGCTTGCATGTTTTGGAAGGCACTATGAATGCTGAAAGGTATATAAAGGTTTTAGAGCAACATATGCTCCCCTCCAGGCGACGTCTAATTACATTTACATTTACATTTACATTTAGTTATTTAGCAGACGCTTTTATCCAAAGCGACTTACAAAAGAGGACAATAGAAGCAATCAAAATCAACAAAAGAGCAACAACATGCAAGCATATGACAAGTCTCGGTTAGCCTAACGCAGTACACATAGCAAGGTTTTTTTTTTTTTTTTTTTTATTTATTTATTTTTTTTTTTTTTCTCAAGGAAAACAAGTAGATAGAATAGAAAAAAGAAAGCTAGTGTTAGTTTTTAAAGAAAAAGTAGCAGTTAGAGAATAAATATGTAGTTGATAGAGGGTCAAGGGTGTGTGTGTGTTTTTTTTTTTTTTTTTTTTTTTTTTTTAAAAAGACAGATAGATAAAATAGAATTAGAATAGAGAGTGATAGAGTTACAGGGTCAAATAAAGATAGAACAGATGTGTTTTTAGCCGTTTCTTGAAGATGGCTAAGGATTCAGCTGCTCGGATTGAGTTGGGCAGGTCATTCCACCAGGTGGGAACAGTGAATGAAAAAGTCCGTGAAAGTGATTTTGTGCCTTTTTGGGATGGCACAATAATGCGTCGTTCACTTGCAGAACGCAAGCTTCTAGAGGGCACATAGGTCTGAAGTACTGAATTTAGGTAAAGGGGTGCAGAGCCAGAGGTGGTTTTGTAGGCAAACATTAATGCCTTGAATTTTATGCGAGCAGCTATAGGTAGCCAGTGCAAATTGATGAACAGAGGTGTGACGTGCGTTCTTTTCGGTTCATTAAAGATTAGTCTTGCAGCGGCATTTTGGATTAGTTGTAGAGGTTTGATGGAATTGGCTGGAAGACCTGCCAAGAGAGCATTGCAATAGTCAAATCTGGACAGAACAAGAGCTTGAACAAGGAGTTGTGTTGCATGTTCCGAAAGAAAGGGCCTGATCTTCCTAATATTGTATAATGCAAATCTGCATTATTGACGTATTTTATTATTTAATTCAGGGAAGGCCTTGTGTATTTCAGCAGGACAATGCAAAACCACATACTGCAGCTATTACAACAGCATGGCTTCGTAGTAGAAGAGTCCGGGTGCTGAATTGGCCTGCCATGAACATTTGGAGCATCATTAAACGAAAAATACGTCAAAGACGACCACGAACTCTTCAGCAGCTGGAAACCTATATCAGGCAAGAATGGGACCAAATTCCAACACCAAAACTCCAGAAACTCATAACTTTAATGCCCAGATGTCTTCAAACTGTTTTGAAAAGAAAAGGAGATGCTACAGCATGGTAAACATGCCCCCGTCCCAACTATTTTGAGACCTGTAGCAGGCATCAAATTTTAAATGAGCTCATTTTGTGCATAAAATTGTAAAATTTCTCAGTTTAAACATTTGTTATGTTATCTATGTTTTATTGTGAATAAAATATTGACTCATGTGATTTGAAATTCTTTTAGTTTTCATTTCATTCAAATTTAAAAAACGTCCCAACATTTCCGGAATTCGGGTTGTAGCAGAATCAGATGCATGTAAGTGAAGTTACCTCCAACAGTATGTAAACATGCTCAGGTAACTGTTGGTTGTAGGTTTTGAGCAGGTTCGAGGTGGCTTTGAGGGGTTTGAAATGCTGCTCTGTGCTCAGCTGACGGTCTCTAATGGCCATCAGGTGACCCATGATGTCCACCAGTTTGCCATAATCCCCATCGGTTACAGTCCTTGCCAACCCCATCTCTGTATTCTCAATAAATGATCCCAGCTCTTTAACACTGAGACAGAGAAAGATGTGATTAGTCATAGTCACGCTACATTAATATATATGTTGTACTTGAAACATACATGATATTCAATGCTTTGCACTAGTATGATTTATTGGGGAGGATCTTTTGGGGAAATCGATAATCAAAAATTTTCAGTCAGTTGTAGGACAATGTCTGAATAAATATTACCTGGCAATAACATGATTCAGTAAGTGTTCCTTAAACATCCAGCTCCATTTCTTAATGATGTTCATCAGAGATATTTTGAAAGGTTTTATGTCCACCTGAAACCAGCCACAGAATACTCTCTTCTCCTCTAACATGCATACCTTCTCGTAAAGATCCTCAAACTCACTGATCTAATGAGAAATCAGTGAGAGAGAGAAAAAGAAAAGTGAGAAATTACAGTAAATCCAGTGGCCTTTGCAAACTTGTATAATTTGTTATGCTAAGAAAATTAGGTTTTTCCCATTTTCGTCTCACATTTAAAAAAAATGTCATTGAGAGGTAAAATATATAAAGTCGAATTTTCATAAAGTTGCATTAATAAGAAATACAATTACCTATTTTTTTAATCTGAGATGACAACAGGCTTCTATAATTGTCATGTATTTAAATCCCAAAATAATATATATTTTAATCCTAACTCGATGACTGGCAGATACCTGTTCTCTGAAGTTCTGCAGTTTGGGCGGATTCTTGGGCAACTCATAATCTGTGTAAAGCTCCACCTCCTCAGCAGAGAGGGCGTGTCCATAGAGCAGAAACTGCCTCATGAACTCCACCCTGTCTCCGGTCCAGAGATAACGATAAGAATCGAAGGAATGTTGGAATTCTTTGACCTTAGCAATGGCCACACGTGCACGGTATCGCACCAGCTGAGCCAACTCCACCAGCTCAGGTATCTGATCTATATCCGACTAAGAAATAACAGACATGGTCAGACATAAGTCATGTCATAAAGAATAGCTTTAAATCTTTACAGAAATCACCAGATGGTTTATCAGACGACAGGCAAAACCAATCATTCCCTGATGAACTTCAACAATACTTTGCTATACATGTTCTAAATAAACATTAAACTAAAATGTTCCTACCTTGTAATTCTCAGACTGTTTGTTCTTAGCCACTCTTTTTATGAAAGAAGCCATTTTAAAAATATCTGACACCATCTGGTCAATGATATCATAGAAGTTTCCCTTCTTGGAGAAGCTGAGCGAGGGGTGAAAGATCATGTCAGAGGTCAGGGTCAGCTGAACTTCAAAGAGGGGAGAAATGTGGAGCGCTGGGTCTGTGTTCTCAACTAAGTACTGCAGGGAACATCGAACAGCACTGCAAAACCCAGTAAGAATGCTTCTGTCCACATGTTCTGTGTAGCACTGCCAAGCCTCAGAGTCCAAATCAGCACCAAGCAGCTCAGCATTCTCCTGAAGCGCAAAGAAAGAAATCAAGTAAGAATCCGCTATAAACTAAATCCGCTAGATAACCTACAATTGAAAAAAATGAATGAATGTGAATTTCAGTTGTTCAGTTCCAGTGGGATTTTAATAGAGATTTTACCATTTTGTTAATATCATATATACATATAGACACAAGTAATTCATATGACTCCAGTCTATCCAAAAATCCATCATTAAGGCATTTTAACTTTAAACTGTCATTTCCACACAAAATATCGGCCTATAATCCATAACAATGCTTCCTCCAGTAAAAAAAAGTCTGTCCTCTGTTGTCCTTTCACATCAAAATCCACTGACATATTTGTTTTCATGTATAAACCGTGCTTATTCTATGCATATTTCGGGCGAGATGACTTTTCCACTGGAGAAAGCAATATTATGGATAGCGGACTCTTATTTTAGTCAGAAGCATCAGTTTGAAGTAAAAAACACCTTTATGATAGATTTGTTTATTACAACCACATATAATTTTCACTTCACAGCACTGGAGTCATGGGGATTACTTGTGGATTACTGTGGTGTTTTTATCAATTGTTTGGACTCTCATTCTGACGGCACCCATTCACTTCCCTGCTTCAGAGTATTAAAGTTTGTCCATCTCAGTGTGTTGAATCGAAATTAAATGTGTTGGACAAAAATGAAAGTTTGTCCCTCTCAATGTGTTAAATCAAGCAGTGAAACCAAAACCTGCACAAGCTCATGTATCTTCTCTCCTGTGCGAGCGATGAGAGCATATTGTCGCTTGAAGTTCTCCTCTACATCGGTGAGGTTGAGCAGATTGCCACGCCGATTAGTCCTACGCGTAATGCAGGCAGACTGACTGAAAACTCCCATCAGCCCCTGCAGTTTCTCCAAGTTAGCCTTGCTCTTCTGCACACGCTCCGACACACCACGTACCAGATCACATGTGCTACAAGCACACAAAGAGTATACTGCATGTTAACATAAGCACCTTCACATAATAGACCAATAAGATTACAAATTTAGACTTTTTGGATTCGTTAACAACAATATGAGTATATATCTGTTACCTCTTAATGTAGTCAGCAAGGTTTTCATCACTCCACTGCAGTTCCTTTAACGCTGGCCTTAAGGTACACCTCACTTGCTCCAGCTCAGATTCTACCAAACGCAGCTCAACAGCCAGAATTGTGCTGTGTAGTTTATTATACCACTGAGTGATCTGGAACAGAGTACTGGTGTACTAAACACGCACATACAGAGAGAGAGAGGAACAAAAGAAGGTTGAAAGGAGGGAATAAACAAAGCTAATTTCTTGGCACGGTGTAACTTGTTACTCAAACATAAAGGCACAGATGGCCACACGCAGTCTCACCATGTGAAGCATTTCCCGTTTAGAGTACAGACTCACAGCAGCCTTGGGAATGCTGTGGTTCTTCAGAATTGCAAGATACTTCACTTCCCTCAAAACAGACGTCAGCTAAAACATCAACATCATATAACAGTGAACATAGAGAAAGCAGAAGTGTTTGAGTGCATGTATGTTTCTGAGCTGTACTTTGGGGGACAAAATGTTCACTTCAAAAGAAGTTAGCAAATCAAAATAATTTAACTAAGTAACTGACTGACTGACTAGCTAACTAATTAAAGTAAGAAAGACAGATAGAAAGAAAAGATTAGGGACATCTTAAAATGAAAAATGGTTTGTTATGGGACTTTTTTAAATTAATAAAGAATAACAATATGACAGAGTGTGATATTGCTTTTATACAACAGTGAAAAAAACCTGAAAGTTAATACTGAGTAACACTGGCACTTATTTTGTGTATTTTTGCTCCACCAACAAAAATAGTTTGAACAAAGCTCTTGATAGTTGCTAGGTGACTGCTTAAAGGGTCAGTTCAACCAAAAATGTAAATTTTGTCATCAGTTACTCAGGATGTTCAAAACCCACAAGACTTTTGCTCATCTTTAACAATGAAAAGCCTCAATTAAATCTGTATAAATACGGAAAGCGATCATATCTTTTCAAAAATAAAAAAGGGATCATGTCTCTTCAGAAAACTTGGGTTACTTTTAGGATTTTTGAATCATCAAAATTTTGGTGAAATGGACTTTTCACTGAATGGATAAAAACCTCTCAGGTTGCAAAAAATAAAAATAAAATCAAAAATAAAATCAAAAATGAACAAAACGACATGAGGGTGAGTGATTAAAGATGATCATTTTTGAGTTTTGGAATGTTGATAAAAAAATTTTTTTAAAAAAAAGTAAAACATATACATGGATAGCATGCAATTAATATTTTTGAAAACTGATTAATTTTACTCAATCCTGACTTTAATGGCGAAAAGTCAAAATTAATCACCCCCAAATCTCTATGAAATTCTGGCCTCTAGTTAGCTCAATCAGCCAAATTTAAGAATAATAAAAGTAAAAGGGAAATCTCCATTTAGTTAGATAAATATGTGAGTTTGTGCATGGGTCTTACAGCAGGGTTAAAGTTCAAGCTGTACAGGCTGCTCTCCTCATCCAATAGCAGCAGTGGTTCATTCAGATGTGTGTGGCACAACTCATCCAATCCAACACTCCAATTAGCATAGACTTCCTCATCCATCTGGTCCAGAACCTCCAATACACACTCACACATCTGCAACACCTGCTGTGCCTCAGGACTGTCTAACGGCCTAACACGTACAGAATATGGCATACATTGTCAAAAATGGCATAAGAAGCTAAATTTTGTGTATTTGTGTGAGTCTTATAAATGTTTTGAGGTGAGCTTGTTTACATTTGTGTAAGCTGGCTTAGTTTACTACGGTTTGACAGGATCCGTTCTCTGAGTTCTTGGGACCACTTTAGGTTACCAGCAACGGCTGGCATGTTTTTACCAAGGATGGGATAACCGTTCCTCATCTGCACCGAAACACAAACAAACAACAGCACAAAAGTCTGTAAGTATGCTTTTATCCAAAGCATATTCTGACGAAAACATGATGTTAATTTTGAGTAACGCAATATTTCTAGTTATGTAGCTATTTTTTTTCTGCCAACGAAAACCTTTTTAAAAAAAAGTCAAGGCAGAACCATTACATTTTCGAGCATCATAATGTAGGTGTTTTGTTCTTGAATGAATCAGATAATTTGAATGAATAATTCAGTGACTAATTCATAAAGACATGACAGTCGTTTATCGCCACCTACTGGCGAGTTTTTTTTCCACACAGACCCCTTCATAAACCCTAATTTGAAAATCACTGCTTAATTCTGTAATTATTAGTCACACAAACCTTCTCCCTCTGGGTGTCCAGGATGCGCTGACAGAGATTGACCTCCTCCTGGAACATGACCAGGAGCTGAGAGTAGTTTGGAGCAAAAAGCTGGTGAACCCTTGGCCTCTCCAACAAAGTACCAAACATCTGTAGGAGCTACAAACACAGGCTTTCAATGTTAGAGGCTCAGAGACAGGATTTTCACACACACTGAATTAAATAATGACAATAATAAACCTTGTGTTTTGCATACCATATGCATGTCTGTTCATTCATTACTGAGCATCTGTCTGTCTGTCTGTCTCTGTGTCTGTGTCTGTCTGTCTGTCTGTCTGTCTGTCTGTCTGTCTGTGTGTGTGTGTGTGTGTGTGTGTGTGTGTGTGTGTGTGTGTGTGTGTGTGTGTGTGTGTGTGTGTGTGTGTGTGTGTGTGTGTGTGTGTGTGTGTGTGTGTGTGTGTGTGTGTGTGTGTGTGTGTGTGTGTGTGTGTGTGATACCTTAAAAGCAGACTCTAGGCCCGGGGATTGTTGGAAGGCCAAGTTTATTACTGTCCCCAGTCTCTGGTCAAAGTCTCTGTTCTGTTCCATGAATCTATTATAGTCGCACACAAACTCCTAGAAAACACCAGGGAGAATGTGATTGTACGGTATATAAATGTATGTGAATGTGAGCACATACACTATGGTCAAATATATGATTTACTTTCCTTTTTCCCCCAAAAAACTGGACTTATTTGTGTGTACATATATATATATATATAACAGTTATTTAACATGGTATAAATATTTTACAGTATTACTGTTTTTACTGTATTTTGGTGAGCATGAGGTACTTTCAAAAAAAAAAAAATCTTGGTTAAATAAAATCTTGGTAGTGTATATTTGTGCAGATATGGTAGAACCTTGTTGTTGTAGTTGAGTGGGTCATATTTGCTCTCTCTGAGAGTTCTCCAGCTGTCCAGGAACTCATCATTCATGCTGTACACCATATCACTGAGAATCTTCCCTCGAGAGCCGCCCAGCTCAATCCGTTCCAGCTTTAGAAAGTCCAGAGCTGAGGCAAACAACTCCTGAAACAGGATTTATTAAGCAAAATACTTAATAAACTTAAGTTAACATTTTTTTTAAAAAAATGGTTTAAAAAAAGGGAAAAAAAATACTGATTTTCACATCAAATCTAATATAACCAAAGACCTACAAGATATGTAATAAAAAAAAGAAAAGAAAAAGGAAATGACTGAAGCCAAGTCTAAACATTTTGTCCAAATATCTTAAAAACAGATCATCACAAAACAACATTTCAGATTCTGTGTGGAGTGCATAGAAATTTTTTCATTTTACAATCTTGTCATGCATGTTCCTTTTGCCAAACGTTTGGATTTGTTGTGACTAGGCCTCTAAAGCCAAGTTAAAGAAAGAATACTAAATGATACACTCAGCTGTTTTCAGTGGGGTTGGATTTGTGTGCACACACCTCAATCATGCGCAGTCTCTCCATGATGCAATCAATGTGGTGAAACACAAGCTTAGAGGGAAAGTCCCAGGGTTTGACCGTAAGTCCTGGTCGGTTGTAGGGCCCAATGGGTGTCAGTTTGTCCTGGTGCTGCTGGAAACTGTGCTTGAATGCCCAAAACACCTGGATGGCCTTCCGAACCCGGTCCATACCCTCCTCTAATTCCATTTTGAAGAGTTCCTCAGGAATTAGATACACAGAGGCCTGTAGAAACACATACACACATTATACAAACATTATACAATCTGTTTGATAATTTAATTTAGATCATTTAAATAAATCAGCAAGCACACCTTGTCAATGAGTAGGTTGCAGAACTCTGTGAGAAGTGTGACAATACGCGGTGGGCGGCAGTAGAAGTGAGAATGTGTCCAGATGAGAGCGAGTGTGTGAAAGAGAGCTGGGATCAGAGGCTCCAGATCAGTGAAGCTCCGCTCCTCGAATGCAGCTATGGGCCGCCGTAAGGTCCTCAAGTGCAGGTCTATGTCCTCTGCCTCCATCACCGCTAGAAATCAATGAGTCGACAGTACATTTCTTGCATGTGACATTTATGTGAACCTATAATCTTTCACTTAACCGCCTAGATTTTAACTACTAGGCCACACTAAAATAAAAATAATAATCATAAAAATATAATGCAGTTTACATCAAAATCATGTTAGAACGAGAGTGTGTGTCAACATTTCAGATGTGATTACCGTGGTTTACTTTTTGAATAATGTCATAAAATGATGCATAATAACTGCTCTTGATCCTCTGCAAAATTTCCAGCACCTGATCAACTTTTGGGTTCTGCAGCTGCACAAATAAACCAGAGTTGGATTTAGTGTAAATTACTTCAATTTAAACATTAAAATACATACATATATATATATATATATATATATATATATATATGTGACCCTGGACCACAAAACCAGTCATAATGGTCAATTTTTCAAAATTGAGATTTATACATCATCTGAAAGCTGAATAAATAAGCTTTCCATTGATGTATGGTTTGTTAGGATAGGACAATATTTAGC
>JAFVLL020018330.1:69852-92861 GCA_021397915.2 Tor tambroides | reverse complement strand
AAAAAAAAATACCTCACTAAAATGTTTGAAAACAATATTTTTTGAAAGCAACAATTAAGTTGTGTTTTCATGGTGGAAGGAAGTGCAGAGGTCACACAACTCCACATCTATAAATCAAAAATTGTTTTTGAAAAATGTATGAAACCAACATAAAACCAAGGTTATTTTTCTAGGAACTTGCCTTATGTATTTTTAAACTAGATTTCTTGAAATATTTCTCCTTTTTAAGGACATCCTTATATAACATTGACCCATATGTTGGCTTTCCTACAGGCGTGGGCACTATTCAAAGGCAAGTACCGGGAGGGTATTGACAAACCTGACCCACCAACTTGGAAAACACGTCTTCGATGTGCTCTTAACAAGAGCAATGACTTTGAGGAGCTTGTGGAGCGCAGTCAGCTTGACATATCAGACCCCTATAAAGTGTATAGGATTGTTCCAGAAGGATCCAAAAAAGGTAAAGAAGGAGAAAAGCATCCTATGACATCAAACAGCTGTTTTCTGCCATTTGTCTTCTTTAGATATCTAATAAAAACAATGAAAATATTTAATATTTATACGTTGCAGGACCCAGATCTCCTGAAGATTCACAGTCCAATTCAAGCTCACCCAGTTATCCAGTACACCCACCTTATGCACCAGCACCATCTCAGGTTAGAATCAAACATCATCTTTGGTTTGGATGTTCCTGTCTTTGCACTTCAGATGACTATATGTGCTTGTCATTACAGGTGTGCAACTATCTTTCTCCAGCAGACAGAGGATGGAGGGACTACTCCACCCTGTCTGAGATCCCTTACAGCCAGAGCCCCTACACTCCACGCTGGGACCCTGGTAATTTGTGTGTTTGAGAGATAAAATACAACTACTGTAAGTTCAGGTAGCATGCGATTGCATTGACATATTTCTGTATGTGCAGCGTACCAGTTCAGTGGCTCTTTCTACAGTTGCAATGCATCTGATCCACAGCCATCACCCTTCACCCTGGACACCAGCATGAGATCTGCTGAGGCCATGGCCCTGTCAGGTACTTAAATCATAAACACACAGAGACAGTGACAGGCTCAATAGGGGTGGGTGGATTGATCTTTAAGTATTGATACTTCTGATACTGATTTTGTATCGAGAGGATTTCAGAGATCAGATCGAAAAGAAAATAAGTGGTACAGTATTCCCTATTGTCAAATAAAAAAATCTGATAACAAAAAGCTGATAATTAATTTTATGTGATGAAGTGATTCAAATATTTAGAATTTTGTTTAAATTGATAAAAAATGAAACACTAAAAACACTAAAAATCATTCATTTTAAATACAATTTAGAAATCACAACATTACGATGTACAGAATGAAAAATGGATATTGTGACAAGACTGCTGCGAAAGATTTAAAGTCACAGTATATAGTAGCAACTAATCTATTCTTCCGTATTGTGATGTACATTCTATCCATCAATTGTTGACTGGATGGAGGCATAATGCAAAACTTGCAGAGGATTGTAAGAAAGGGGTTTAAGACAAAATGTTTGTAAAAGTGCAATACAGACCACCAAAGAAAAGTTTGTCATTTCACCAGAGCTTTTGTGACATTTTAATAAACAATTATGCACATATACAAACATATGCATGAATGAATCATTCCGAATAAAATCAATAACATGCATTTAGAAAATAAATGAATTTTAATTTCATCCCGACTTTAACAGTGGTAAGAGGTGGTCACAAAAGGTGTTCCATTGACTTTCATTCATAAGCATGCAAATGCAGGAGACTGGAAATGCAAGCTGCATCCCAAAATATAAGTTTGGTGAACTCTGACCTGCGAATTTGTATCATGTAAAGACATGTGACCAATAGAAGAATGATACGTCATGGGATGTCCTCTTAGCTGAATTAAAAGATCTTTAAATGTGCAGGATTGCAGTAAAGTGGAACAGACTGTGTATTTATACATTTTTGATATATGTTGAATTACATTTTTTTAAAAGAAGTATGTATGACGTAGTGACGTATTACAATCGTTAAAGTGTCTAGAAATTCTGTGTGTTCAAAGTATAGAGTGACTGCTGCTTTATTAAATTGTGTTTTAAAAGATTTTAACTGAGCATTAGATGATTGCAGGTAATCTAAGTGTTTTTATTATTTGATCTTCTTCTCGGTTAGATTACCGCTTACATGTGGTGGTGTTTTACCGGGATACTCTGGTGCGAGAGGTAACAGTGAGTAGTCCAGAAGGCTGTCAGCTGGGCCCTAGCAGAGAGGGACAGGCCTTTGCTTCACCTGGGGCCCCAGAACTGGTTGAACTCCCTCATGCTGAAGGGGCATCTCTGGAGCGTGGCGTTATACTCTGGATAGCCCCAGACGGGCTCTACGCTCGCCGCCGCTGCCCCTGCAGGGTGTACTGGGAGGGAGCTCACGCACCACCTACCGACAAGCCCAACAAGCTGGAGAGAGAGCAGAACTGCAAACTACTGGACACTCATCTGTTTATAACAGGTCAGTGCATGGTAACAAATTCATATGTAAGGCATTTCAGATAAATAACACTAAGATGACAAATGATCTGATGTCATTAATTGGAAAACAAGCAAAAAAAATAAATAAATAAAGGAACAGGTTACTTCATCACTCATCGTTTTCAGTAAACGCTGACAGTCATTTATGGTAAATCTTTATGCCTGTCTATTAATTCTCTGTTCATATACATCATATTTGCACATCTCCAAACTACACACATTTTACTGTAAACAAACACGTCAAAAAACTTTTACAGTAAATAGTGTCACATTATCTGTGGGTTGATATTTAGTGACAGTCACACAGTCAGTGATCTATGAGTTACAACTCATTCACACCCACCTTCTGTCATAGATTGACTGATTGTTGTGATTCTCACAGAACTTTCCAGCATATGATGAATAGAACTCAAATACCACAGAAATCACGTGCCACATTAGACCTAAAGCTTATAGTATGGAAAGCAAATAGAGAATGAGAAAAAAATCTGTATTACAGAAAGAGATAAGATCACATGCTTTACCCAAAGGCTTGAGAAACATGTTCAATTACATGCCATTTACAAATGAACACTTTGTAACATGGATGTACTTAAATATTCAAGATTCAGGGTAATAGTTTAAGATTTGATCATTTTGATTGACCATTAATAAGAATAATCTGTTCTTCTTTCAAAAGCATTAAAAAAATCTGATTGCTCATGATCTCACCTGTCACTGGATGTGATTAAAATGTGTCCTCCTCCGTATCTTCTGCAGAGTTGCAGAGTTACGCCCTGCACGCTCGTCCTGCGCCATGTTCTCAAGTGCTGCTGTTCTTTGAGGATGAGAGCACCAACGCTCAAAGACCAAGAAGGACATTCACAGTGCAGGTACATTTCTTTGGTTCCTTATAATACAAATTAAGTTATGAACAAAACATAAATGATATTCATGTCATCTTAATTTGCTTTTGTCATCATGTCTCAGGTTGAGCCACTGTTTGCTCGTCAGCTTCTTTTCCTCAGTCATCCCAGCAGCATGAACTACATCCGCAGCCATGAGCTTTCACACCTGCCCGGTGAACACACCCTCTCGCCGACCCAAGACTACCACAGAGTCATCACGCATCACCCTAACAGCGGCCCTCAAAATTGACCCTGGCAGCTTGTCACTCCGCACTTAATAATGGATTAACTTCTTGTTTAACTCAGGGTTAAAGCAAGTTTTAATCCTGGGCTAAAGGGATAGTTCACAAAAAAAAGATTCTGTCATCATTTACTCACACTCATGTTGTTCCAAACCTGTATGACTTTCTTTCTTCTGTGGAACATTAAAGAAGGTATTTTGAAGAACATTGGGCACCAGACAACCCATTGATTTCTATTGTATAGACAAAAAAAAACAAACAAACACTTAGACATTTCTAAAATGATCTGCTTTTATGTTTCACAGAAGATAGAAAGCCATACAGGTTTAGCATGAAATGAGGGTGAGTAAATGACAGGATTTTCATTTTTGGGTTAAGCTACTTTCACACTTGTGATTTTGAAAGGGGTTAGCGCCACTTTTAATTCAGGGTTACAAAGCTTTGCTTATCAGCAGATGATGGACAAGCAGTAATTGAAAAAGTTTACGTGCTCACCAAATGCCATACTTGTCCAATCAATATGCAAACAAGAATGTTAACCCAGGGTTTAAATATGTACAGTGAAATATCTCAAACTTAAAAACCCAGGGTGAAGTTTAAACAGGGTTTAAACAGGACTGTTAACCCTGGGTTAACTGTAAAAATAGCACAAGTCTTGTAAGCTAAAGCGTAAAAGGGAAATGTTGGAATTCTGCTGTGCACCTAGAGACTTTCGGGATACTAGAACTGAGCAGAATCCTACCAGGATAATCTAGAGTGATAACAGACAACATCAGATGCAAGACTGTTGTCATGTTTAATACTGAGAAAGACGTAAATCTGTGTACAACTCACAAGGATAAATGATTGTATGATGTCGGTACACTGTCAAATGTCTGGGCTGTTTGCTGACATGACAAAAGATTGTAAAGTGTGAATATATCTCTGACTGCTTGTTTCTTGCTACATTTGTTTGAGCAGCATTCAGAATATAAAAGCCAAAGAATTTTGATGTATATAGACTTTGCATTTAGAAAAAAAAGTGATAACCTTCCAGTTTTCAAATTGCAGTTCTAAATTTGTGTGTACAATTCTGACAAAATGTTCTACTTTTTTATTCCACTTTTGCTCTTTTATGTTACTGAGATGCTCAGAATGCCTCAAAATTGATGCCAGCTTTGGTTTTAATAAAAAAGTGAAAAATTGAGTGTATGTGCGCTGGTTCCTGACCTGTACAGGGTAAAAATTACACCTAAAATATTAAGCAGCACAACTGTTTCCAATAATGATCAAATCAACATATTAGAATGATTTCTGAAAGATCATGTGACACTGAAAACTGTAGTGTAATGTAGAGTAATGGCTGCTGAAAATTCAGCTTTACCATCAAGAATAAATTGCATTTTAAAAATGTATTCAAACAGAAAACAGCTATACTAAATTGTTATATATTTCACAATATCAAAGGTATAGTTCACCCAAAAATGAAAATTCTGTCATTAATTACTCACCCTCATGTCATTCCAAACCCCTAAGTCCTTCGTTCATCTTTGGAACACAAAATATTTTTGATGAAATCCGAGCGCTTTCTATCCCTCCACAGACAGTAAGGGTACCAACAAGGTCAAGGCACAGAAACGTAGTAGGGGCATTGTTAAAATAGCCCATGTGATATCAGTGTGTGTGCATTCCTCTGCTTGTAAACAAGGCGCAGCACATGCACGTGTCTACTTCTGCAGCACCACACGCATGCGTCGTGGTACTCTCAATAATGGCGGCGGACTGTCCCGGAAGAGAAGAAATCATTGAATAAAGTTATTATATTTGTTTTCTTGGTGCACAAAAAGTATTCTTGTAGCGTCATGAAATTACGTTGCATGTCTATACTACCTTTCTGTGCCTTGACTGTGGTAGTACCCTTACTGTCTATGGAGGGTTAGAAAGTGCTCGGATTTCATCAAAAATATCTTAATTTGTGTTCCGAAGATGACGGGTTTGGAACGACATGAGGGTGAGTAATTAATGACAGAATTTTAATTTTTGGGTGAACTATCCCTTTAAAAGGTTTTACTGTATTTTAGGTCAAATAAATGCAGCCTTGGTGAGCATAAGAAACTTCTTTCAAAAACATGAAATCTTGCAAACCTTAAACTTTTGAACAGTAGCGAATCTCAAAATTATAGCACAAATTATATAGTTTTACTCTCTTTCCACTAATTTTGCTTTGAAGTTCACTTCTTCTGGTGAGAATTCTCTCTAAACAGACAGAAGTGGACATCATTTGGCTGAGTCTCTCCATCACTGGTGGGCTGACTGTGGTTAACTAAGCAAAGCCTTTGTAAAAGGCAGGAGGGGAATACTTTTAGCCCCCACTACAAGCACTGGAATCCCCAGTGAACGCGTGTGGATCTGGTGGGACGTCAAGCCCTCGTTTACATTGAGCGGAAGCAATATGTTATCTGCAGAGAACATAGTCAGGGTGTGTAAGCGACTGACAGCACACACAGGATGGTGTTTGTGGTTTGGAGACAGGATGGTGCGGGGAGTCTCAACTTGATGACATCACAGAGGAAGAGGCAGACTAACAGAAGTATTATTTATTCTTCCTTCTCAAAGAAAACAGCCAGAATGCCTCACTGGCTTAAAGCTATAATGAACAAAGTTGTGTACTACGTGAAATTCTCATTGCCCCATTTTCTATGTAAAGTAACTAATTAGGTCAAAAAGTCTTGAAACTGTGCTATAGGGTGAGACTGTTTTCTTTGGGATGCACGGGACATCCTTAGAAACTTTCAAGATGTTTTACATAAACAAAAATTCTTCGAGTTTTCCACTGTTTATGGGCTTACTGCTCTCAATTAACATATAAACATGTTTTGGATCATTTTCCGCTGCCTACAGAGCGGAAAGGTGCAATCATTAAAAACTTCCCTTAAGCTGTACAGCCTGAGATCAATACACCCACTCTTTCACCTGGTGCCACATGAGGCTTTGATGCTGTTCTGTCAAATTGCTTCCCTTAAATGAGTGGGTGTTAAGCGCTCTAAATTTAGAAGAATAGAAATCAACAACAAACAACATTCTTGAGGGTTGGGAAAAAGCTATGTTTGCGTCACTTTGCAGCACTGTTTCAGGTTTACACAAATAACGGAATGAGTTATGAGGAGACAAAGGTAAAAACAAATATTCAGATCATTGTGGAGAGTTTCTGATGGCATGTTGGCAGCCACGATCTTGTTTTCAAGTCAGTTAAATCTTAAACCCCTAAACCACATGCCAATGCTGGGTTACGCAGCATTTAATAGCAGTTTACAGTAAAGGACCCATCCCAATACTGAACACTTCCTCCTGGGACAGGTAAAATTACCCCCGCATTGCCGAGGAGGGGCAGGGTGTGTATCTTTCCGTCTGACACTAGTCAGGGTGTGTGCATGAATCGCTGATCGCGTGGTCATAATAGACTTCAACACAAAACGACTCTCTTGATAAAAATGAAAACAAGAGTCATTTCAGAACTCAACAGTTTCATCTACCAAGAGCAAAACTCTTGCCATTTCTATCTCTCTCACACACACACAAAAACACAAGTCTTGCACATTAACGTTTGCAGAAAACCCACTCTGTCTAAGAGCATATAGATTTATTTGGGCTTTTAATGTGCATCTGGTCATTAAGGTGGACAGAGGCAGTACAACAGGCTGCTACATGCTCACAAAAACAAGTGTGATTCAGCAAGTAGGAAAGGCTATATTAGTGGCACTGTATTGACTTTTAATGGTTTTTAATAGTTTTTAAAATTGAAATGGTGTCTTAGTGTTACAACGAAGAGGCGCTGTTGAAATGTTTGGGTTTTGTGAAGGTTTATCGTTTCACAGGCTGAAAAGAAGCAGGCTTGAAGCAATTGAGTTGTAGCTTCATACTACTCTTAAACTTATTCAGTAGCTCCTCCAAGAGTCTGAGAAAAGAGAGAGAGAGAGAGAGAGATGTATTAGAAAAAATTGGAAACAAGATATTTATATCTGTACTTATTTGCAAAGTGAATAAATAATCAAGTTTGAGACACTTCAAACAAGCACTATTGTGTCAAGACACGCCGCTCAATTTTGAGACACATTAAACTGATTAAAAGTGACAGTACATTGTTAAAAAAAAGATTTCTATTTCAAATAAATGCTATTATTTTGAACTTTCTATTCACCAGAAAATCTTGAAAAAAATGTGTCATGGTTTCCACAAAATCATTTAGCAGCTCAATTGTTTTCAACATGGATAATAATAAGAAATGTTTCTTGAGCATCAAATCAGCATATTAACTAATTAAAACTAAACTGAATTTGAAAACAAAAAGTCAAAACGAAATAAAAATAAAAACTAATGAAAAATGCAAAACTATAATAACCCTGGTGCTCGGTCATGTCATGACATTTGAGCTCAGCTCTAACTATCATCATCTCTGATGACTAACATTCGTTTAAATGTTAGAGATTTTTAGCATGTATTTTCCTGAAACTTCCAAATGTAACTGTGATAACTTACTTCTTGTCAGCTCCACTCTGTAGCTGTGGTAGAGCTTCCAATGCCTGCTTAAAACTAGTGCTGAGACACAGAAGAGACAGCATCACACCCACATGATCATACTAACACTTCTTGGTTTTAATTGCATTAAGACATCTGTGTTGAACACATTTATGTCTTACCGACTCTCTGATGTGAGGAACGGCTCTATGGCGTCTCGCAGCGCACAGATTTCCAAACGTGCCTAACAAGAGAAATATTAATGATGCTGAATACTGATGATGTGGATTTCACATTAAGATCAAATGCTAACTATCCTGATAAGTGTATATGAGGGGGTGACTTGTACCTGCAGTGCACCATTTTTACTAAAGGAGGACACACACTGCATCAGACGGCTCATTTCTTCAGCTACAGCCTCAATGATTTTTGATAAAACACGAGGAACCAGCTCCTTGGAAACCGTGAAAACCTGAAAGAGCAAAAAACGGAGAAACTTTGAGATTGGTCTATTTCACCAATATGTTTTAGCACCAAATTAAGATGGCTGCTGAAAATTCAACTTTGCAATCACAGGAATAAATGACATTTTAAAACACATTAAAATAAAAAAATAAATACAGCCTTGGTTGGTATAAGAAATATTCATTAAAAATTTTACCAACCCCAAATAGTAGTGTATATTTACAGTTGACTGTGCATTTTGTAATGATTTTTTTTTTTCCCACCAAGCTTGTTGCATTGAATTCTGGGACTGTCTTATCGACAAAGACAACATGTGATTCTGTCTTAGAATTTGGCCAGAACAAGGTACCTTATAATGAAACACACTGTTGCTGCCTAATTTTTGGTACTGAAGGCTGTCTATGTTCACTAGCTCACAAGGTTTTGGAACAGAAATGTGGTGTAAGTTGTCTATCAGGGCATCTTTTATAGCAGAGATGAGCGATTTGTAGAACTGAAGGTTTGAGGATCTCACCTCAGCATGAACAGAGATGATGCTGACCAAAGCCTCCTTCAAGTAACTCCTGACACCTGAGTCAGAAAGAGAGAAAATGAATAAGAAATGGTAGATCAATGAGTCATGTTCTTGCTTTTTAAGGTTCAAGAAAGGTTTAAACGGGGATAAGGAACCAGCCGAAACACACAAGATGAGAGGAAAATGTATGACATGGTTTTGTCTTGTCAGAAATTTGATTAAATCTAACATGTTATGTGCAAGTTTCCTCCTCCATACTGAGGTCAAGCAAAATCATCCCCTTTAACATATTGTAAATAATGTTTACAGTATGTTTATTTACTTTCTTTGCACTGTTAAAATAATCACTTCTTGGTTCTCTATGCATGTGACATCCACATTTGCAAGTAATTAAATAACATGCAATGCTTAATAATATAAATTACATGATTGTTAAGGGGGTAATTAAAAGAATAATTCTCATATTACTTTACGAGTACAAAAAATTACTCTGTAAGATTTTATATTCTATAGCGTTATAATTATTTCACAACAGTTCAAAAGTTTGGGGTCAGTAAGATTTTTTTTTTATTGTTTTGGAGAGGCCTCTTATACTCACCAAAGTTCATTTATATGATACAGAAAAACATTAGATTTTAATCATATTTTACAATATTAAAGTAACTGTGTTGTATTTGAATATTTTAAAGTGTCATTTATTCCTGTGATGGAAAAGCTGAATTTTGAGCAGGAATTAATCCAGTCTTCAGTGTCACATGATGCTTCAGAAATCATTCCAATAAGCTGATTTGAGGCTCAAGAAACATTTCTTATAGAAACATTTTTTCAGAACCATGCAGGGGCGGTTTCTCCATTAGGGCGATTGGGCGACGCACCACCAAAGCGCGAAAGGGAGGGATTTTTTTTCCTTTCACACTCAATCACAGTGTTACGCTAGCTTCTTCAATACTGTTTGTTCTGCCTAGGGAAATATAGTCCAATCAGCGTCGAGTCACGTTCCGTGTAGTACCGCCCCTTTTTGGGCGATTTCTGTCACGAGAATCGCCCCGAGTGTTCCCATAGACTTCCATACAAAGGGTACAAGCACTGCAATGCAATCTCTATGGGTTCCGGGAGGGCTCGCACTAACTGCTTTCGTCATCATGCGTAACCTTAACTTGTGCAGCGATTGGTCGGAACCAACATACCTCTTCATAAGAAGAAATATGAAGTCACGACTAGTCTGTATGGGCTGAATAAAGCAAACCGGTATCTTACCAGTGACGTTTTGATGGATGACGATTGTAATGGAGGTAAAGACGATTACAGTCAGTAGTGACATACATGAATCGTAACTTACATTATTAGATGCGCGCGAGTCCGTTATTATTAGTGTGTAAATAAACAAACCGTGTATGTGCGCTCTCTGAGCTTTATGAGCACATTTCAGTATGATCGCATGTCTGGCAAGTGTTTTATAATGGACAGTCGCTGAAGAAGCGTGTTTTATAGGAGTTTGCTATGGACAGTAGTGTATTGCATCAACACACACTCTGACAGAGGAACTGTTCACTGGTCAGTCATGCTGAGCTGCCTTCAGATCACCACACTCAACAAATTCATAATGTTTTTATTTTTTTTATTTTGTGTTTTGGTCTGTTTGATAATTCTGAATACAGATCCGTGTATATTTAGATAACTTTAAAGCGACTAGGATAGTGGTCTGTTTGCGTCTCCGTGTGGTCCTGCTTGGTACTGCAGCTTGACTTGTAGTTATTTACAGTGTGTGCAGAATTATTAGGCAAGTTGATATTCTGGTCATATTTGTTTTCCTAGAACATTTTACCAATTCCAAACCACATCAATCTTAATAACTACTATTGATTTTGTATTTAATCATTTATAAGTGATATATAATTGTCCATGAAGGCTGAAAGTCAAAAACTCCTTATTTCAGGTGTGCAGAATTATTAGGGCAGGTTTCTTTTACAGATAAAATGAGCCAAAAAAAAGAGATTGAACTCAAGAATAAAAAAGCAAAAAAATTATTAAATGCCCATGAGAAGGATGCAATACTAATGCAATAATAAAATTAGCAAAGGGACACATGACCATTGGGCAGAGGGAAATGCTCATTAGGTCAGCACAGGTCAGAAAAAACAGGTGGAGAAGAAAAGACATGTTAACTGCAAAAGAAGGTAAGAATTAATGTGAAGAACTAGGTGAGAAACCATCAGAGACCATTTAATCTCCAGCGCCATCATTTTCCCGAACTGCAACCTTCCTGGAGTCTCCACAAGTGCAATGTGTCAGGTTCTCAGAGACTTTTGCTTGGCAAAAATTCTTTAAAATGGCCCTCACTTAATAAGAATATGATGATAGTGTTGTGAAATACATGAGAGACTGATTTTGTATAGGCTTTATGGACAGATAAGTTGTGAGTGACTCTTGAAAGGACCAGCATCACATCCTCTTGTGCCACTGTTTGGAAGAATTTATCTTCCCAGAATCTACAACTGATAAGTTTTAGGAGCTCATATTAGTCGTTTCACAGACAGACATTTCAGGATAGGAGATAGACTAAAAATAGGAGGCTCCCCAAACTTACTGCTAGATTCTGGAAGCCTGATAAATTCTTCAAACAGTGGTTCAAGAGGATGTGATAACTGTTCCTTCAAGGAGTCACTCACAACTTATCTGTCCATAAAGCCTATGAAAAGCAGTCTTAATGGATTTCACAACACTTCAGCATGTTATTCTTATTAGGTAGGGTCCTTTTTAAATTTTGTGTACCCAGGCAGTCTCTGAGAACCTGACACATTGCACTTGAAATGGAGACTCCAGGAAGGTTGCAGTTCTGGAAAATTATGACGCTGGAGACTAAATGAGGATTCTGATGATGGCTCACCTAATTCGTGACATTGAACTCCTCCATTCTTTTGCAAAGCTTAAACTGTGTCTTTTTCTTTCTCCACCATGTTTTTTGCCGACTTTGCTTAATCAGTAAAGGTGACTCTGCTTGCCCAATGGTCATTCCTTAACCTTTGCTAATTCTATTATTGCATTAGTATTGCATCCTTTTCTCATGGGCATTTAATCATTTTAACTTTTAGTCTGAGTTCAGTCTCTTTCTTGGCTCCATTTTATCTGGAAAAAGAGAACATGCGTAATAATTCGGCACACCTGAATATAGGAGTTTTTTGACTTTCTGCCTGGCCCAATTATATATCACTTATAAATGATTAAATACAAAATCAATAGTAGTTATTAAGATTGATGTGGTTTGGGATTGGTAAAATGTTCTAGGAAAAAAAATATGACCAGAATATCAACTTGCCTAATAATTCTGCACACACTGTATATATGGATAGAAAATGGTCTAAATGTAACATTTATTTATTTTTCTCACAGATTTTGCTGTTGCACTGTATACATCAATTTTGTATTATTATTAAAATTAAAAAAAAGGTTTTCATTTTTTCTTGAAAAAAGCTTGCAGAAAATATAGTTTTGTGAGAATCCTCAATCTTTAATTTGGTAAAACAGTTTTCTTTATTTTAAAATATTTCATGTCTTAATCCTTGTCTTTTTGTTATACTGGGATAAATCATATTGGGATGTATGCTAAAATTTTTGGATGTGGCGCCCCACCTAGAAAATTTGCCACCAGCCGCCACTGGAACCATGATTCTTTTTTTTTTTTTTTTTTTTTTTTCAGGATTCTTTGATGAAATTGCTATGAACAGCATTTATTTATTTGAAACATCAAACTTTTGCAACATGTCTCACTGTCATTTTTGATCACTATAAAGCATCCTTGCTGAATAAAAGTATTATAAAAACCTATTGATCCCAAACTTTTGAATGGTAATGTACATTTTTGTGCAGTATCATTGGTTTGTGTATTTTGGAGCTCTTGACGATGATTTTTCAAACTGACTGGGAGCTAAATCAGAGCAGTGGTGAAGATAAGTGCACAGTTGGTTTTACACAGCTCAACAAGTTCTTCTTATAATGTCTCAGAAGCAGGAAAAGTTCTTGTAAGTTCACAAATGATTCACATAACCAATAGCATTTAGTCAAGTATGCACCAACAGACCAATCATACACACACACACACACACACACAACAACGACTGAAACTGACATAAAAGCAATGACGGCAGACTGAAACTGCAGAATCAAGACTAGCAAAAGTGTTTGTGAAACTTTCTCTATTAGTACCATCTCCATGATGATGGTGTTTCAAACAGACAAAGTCTTCTAGAAACGTCCACAGAGTGTTGTCAAAATACAGGTTACATGACTGAGGTGTGTGTTACCTGTAGGTGGCAGGCAGTCCTTCCAGTCGAAGTATCCGGCATAGATGCCAGGCTCCAGAGAGCCGACGATAGGATCAGATTTTTTCTCGATGTACGTCTCAAACAGATATTCATCCAGCTGTCTCAATGCCTCTATGCTGACCTGAAGAACAAGAGCATGCATTCAGTTTAATCACAACAAAATTCTCTCCTCTAACACAGAAGTGCATGTGACCTTAAGAAACCATTAACATTACACACTTCTTGCAGAATGAGTAGAGACCACTCAAGCATGTCCATCATTCTGATGTGTGAAGTCCTCAAAAACCAAAATGGAAAGCACCATCTCAAAAGGGGACAATTTCTCTGGGAACTCAGTAAAACACCAGGGATGGACATCTGTCCTGACAGATGAGTGTCAATCTTCTCTGAGAACTAGTCCAAATGTTGTTACACATTTTGAACTAGACTTTCACATATTTTGAAGAAAATGAAAAAGCCTTGTCCATGCAAATCACCTGCTGTGATGCTTTAGAGTTGTGCATGGTTGCAAGATTGTTGTTATTTGTTGTTCTATTGTGTTGCTATGCAGTTCCTGCTTTTGCACAAATGAGCCTATTCCATAGGATATTCTGATTCCTGAATTTTGCTCCTTTTAAAAGTCCACCTGACAAAAAATTATCTACAATCCAAACCATTCATAAATAACAAAATTCTTCTTAAGCTGATTTGAGGCCTCTGACCTGCATGCTGCAAAAAATTATTTTCTTGCTCAGTATTTTTGTCTTATTTTCCAATATAAATATCTAAACACGCTTAATACAATCACTTGAGAAGCAAAATGACATAAGATAACAGGCAAAAATGTATCAAAATTAAGTAACTTTACATTTAAAACATGAAAAAATGTCTGCCAATGGGGTAAGAAAAATAAACTTTATTTTATTTTAATTAAAGTTTATTTTTCTTACCCCATTTGCAAATATTTTTTCCCTTGTTTTAGCATAGTTACTTAATTTTTTCTCAGAAAAATAAGACATAATATCTTAATTTTGTACATAAATGTATCAGTAAATGTATAAATGCATGAAGTATATTGATGTATGTTGATTTAAGAATGTTTAGATATTTGCACTGGACAAGAAGACAAAAATACTGGGGAAAAAAATCTTTTTTTTTTTCAGTTTAGCACAAATATAATGAAATTTAATACTAAAGCTTAAATCAGGGCTGGGTCTCTGAGCTGCTGGTTTGTAGTAGGTGGATCAACCGCGGTGTCCAATTCTATCAGGAAGATCACTTTCTGCTCTCTCATATGTAGTTGCTGCACTGTTTCACTACATATTTGCATAAAGTTAAGCTCGGCTAACGGTCACTGTCAGTGTAAACCCCACTTTACAGTAAAAGGTTTGTTCAAATTCCTTATCATCATTAACAAAAGTAATAGTGATGCAGCTCTAAATCAATCTGAAAACTACTTTCACGCACAATCAATAATCAATGCTTATTTCTTGTCTGTACTCAGATAAATAACTTTATGATCATGTAATAAACCTCTCCTGTGAGTTATCAAGCTCTTATTCAGAGTTAAATCTCTCTGAAAGGTGCAATGCAGAGTGTATTCTCATTGCACTTTACTGATCTACAGAAACCCTTTGAGTCCAACACACTGATTCACTACCATCTGCATCAAAACCATCTGCATTTACTGGAAAGGCCAACCATAACCTTTTGTGAGGGCTTCACCATCTCCTCTGCAGGGCGCAAAAGCCACCATGAAAAACCCTTGACTTTCTCCTCAATCCACATGAGTCATTCTCACTTCAGTAAAAGATACATAAATTACCACAGTTGGAAACACATCTGTTATCGCTTAGAAAAAAGAAAACGCCAATTGTGGACTGGAGTAAAAGGGAAGTGTGCATGTGTCTTTGTACCCTGATGATCTTCTCCGCAGTGGTGAAGCCGTTCTTCTCCAGGTGCTCAGCCAGATTGAGAAACGTATGTCTCTCCAGATACTGACAGTTGCTCAGGATGATGAGGAGACGTTGCTCCTACATGGGCCAGAACACACACACACACACTAACTGTTACAATGAACATATACAGACAGATTTTTCTTTTTCCCGAAAAGCATTAAGTTGTATTAGAATGATTTCTGAAGGATCATGTTACACTTAAGACTGGAGCTTTGCCAACACAGGAATAAATTACATTTTTGAAAAACTTTTCAAACAGAAAACAGTTATTTTAAATTGCAATAACATTTCATAATATGACTGTTTTTACTGTATTTATAATCAAATAAATGCAGCCTTGGTGAGCATAAGAGAAAAATCCTACTAACTCCTAACTTGTACTTATATATATATATATATATATATACACACACACACACACATGAACAAGAAATAGTCAGAGTGTGTGAAGCAATACTATTAGATATGATTGGGTATGTTTGTGCCTTTACTTAACCATAAACCAGTCTGTGAAGGAGAGAGAGAGTAAAATAGAGAGAAAAAAAAAAAAAAAAAAAAAAAAAAGGGGGAAACCTGTAGCTCTTCCACTGCAGACTAGGGGAAACCCCATGTGAGCGGCTGCAGCATTGTGCTCTCTGAAGAGAAAGCTGCTGTTTTTCACAACACATGACTCTTGTGTGTGATGCTTGAATGTTTGCTGTGTTGCAGATGGAAACTGTGACAAAGGCATCCATAACGGAACACAGGATGTTTTCTCAGGAAAAGGGTTCTTTAGAACTAATAAATAACACAAAAAACAAAAAACAAAAAATACAGTGGCCCCACAAGGCATATGGGGGAAAATTGAGGAAAAAAACAAAAACAAAACACCCCCCCCCCCCACTATATGACTAATATATTAAACCAAATGGCATTTATGTGAAATATAGTGAAAAATTTTAACCAAAATGTCACGTTTTAAATTACAAACCAACATCATATGTATAGTTCAACATTTGCACAAAAAGTATTTGCATGCTTTCTGGTTGTCAGATGTTAGTGGAACATATCCAGTTGATGTGATGAACTACACATGTGGCGGTAGGACACCTGTTCAAACTTAAGGGAACTGACTTCATATGGACACTAAAAAATCCCCCTTCATGACCAGTTAGTTACAAAAATAATTGGAAATATATAAAGAAATCGTTTTTAAAAAACCTGATGTTTGTTCTTAGATGATGTCTAGTATAATTTCTTTTGATGATGCCCATTTATTTTGATATTTTGTATCTAAAGTAAAGTCATTAGGTCATTTTAAATCTAACTTAAGCATCAGGAAGGGACCAAATATGCTTTGGGGTTACTGTAAACTCTATTTGTGTGGTTTAAACTTTTACTCAAGCACATGTGCACACACACACACATACAGCATTACTGAATAAGCACAAAAGAAGGGATTAAATGAAGGGAGGAAGCACTTCAAGGTTACTTGAGGTCTGTGAATATCTTCAATCAACAAGGTTTCGTTTTGATAATTTTTAAACACATGGCCTCATTACCTGGTTTTTCTCTCTCTCTTTTTCTCAGTCTTTTCATCTATTAGGTTCTCAGCTTTCAGTAATACTGTGACACTAGTTCCGATACTACACATCGACACAGTGTTATTTAGATTTCAGTCAGTGACTAATCGTTTTAAATAAGGTGAGGAGCTGAACATGTCAGAGCAGCATGAAGGCAGCTGTTATCTACACTCACTTCCTATTCTCCGTACTCTAATATCCTGTTGCATATAGTGACATCCAACTCTGAAGTTTACTGTGAATAAAATACCACATAGGGCTACTTGATGTAGTAACCAGCTAAGAGCTAACCAGTCCACACATACTGCATTTTATGTGGCCATGTTATTGACAGTGAAAAGCGGATTATTTAAAAAAAAAAAAGTGAAGAGGGAGGAATGTAATGAGTACTCAACGCAAGTCAGATTCAAACCTGTTTCTCCATATGAGCACCACAGCTTGATGTGCTACCTGCTAGGCCACCATTCATATTTATTTTATATAAACAATGAACTTGTCTGTATGTATTTTATAGCACAGTAACCTTTTAAATATGCATTATTAGTGTGAATAGAGAGAAAGACGAGTTGGAAATGGACAAAATTGGAAATCAGAAGGGGAGGGGGGAAAAAAATGGCCTTACTGGTTTTGAAATGAAGTCTTCTTGGATGTTTCTAAAAAGATCAGGTGAGGACAAGTCCACAGACAAACTGCAAGACAAAGACCTTGATATTATACTCCCACTGTAAACGTAAACATTCAGCAAAAACGCACATTTTTGTCTGGATTCAAGTTTTCAAAAATGCAAAAAATAATTTGATTCATACAGACAATGACTTTAAAAACTATTTTCTATGATGATTTTTTTTCTATGATGAATTACATTTTTTTTTTGTAATTTTAGAAAATATACTTTATTTAACATATGTTTACACCACCTGAGATTTAAAAAAAATATATAATTTTTATTTATTTTATTTATATATATATATATATATATATATATATATATATATATATATATATATATATATATATATATATATACTCAAAAAAATTAAAGGAACACTTTTTAATCAGAGTATAGCATCAAGTCAATTAAACTGCTGGGATATTGATCTGGTCAGTTAAGTAGCAGAGGGGGTTGTTAATTACTTTAAGCTACTTTGGTGTTAATGAAATTAACAACAGGTGCACTAGATGGGCAACAATGAGACGACCCCCAAACAGGAATAGTTTTACAGGTGGAGGCCACTTACGTTTTTTCCCTACTCATCTTTTCTGACTATTTTTAACTAGTTTTGCATCTGGCTAGGGTCAGTGTCTGGTAGCATGAGGCGATACCTGGACCCTATAGAGGTTGCACAGGCAGTCCAACTCCTCCAGGATGGCACATCAATACGTGTCATTGCCAGAAGGTTTGCTGTGTCTCCCAGCACAGTCTCAAGAGCATGGAGGAGATTCCAGGAGACAGGCAGTTACTCTAGGAGAGCTGGACAGGGCTGTAGAAGGTCCTTAACCCATCAGCAGGACCGGTATCTGCTCCTTTGTGCAAGGAGGAACAGGATGAGCACTGCCAGAGCACTACAAAATGACCTCCAGCAGGCTGCTGGTGTGAATGTCTCTGACCAAACAGCCAGAAACAGACTTCATGAGGGTGGCCTGAGGGCCTGACGCCCTCTAGTGGGCCCTGTGCTCACTGCCCGGCATCGTGGAGCTTGATTGGCATTTGCCATTGAACACCAGAATTGGTAGGTCCGCCACTGGCACCCTGTGCTTTTCACAGATGAGAGCAGGTTCACCCTGAGCACATGTGACAGAAGTGAAAGGGTCTGGAGAAGCCGTGGAGAATGTTATGCTGCCTGTAACATCGTTTAGCATGACCGGTTTGGTGGTGGGTCAGTGGTGGTCTGGGGAGGCATATCCACGGAGGGACGCACAAACCTCTACAGGCTAGACAATGGCACCCTGACTGACATTAGGTATCGGGATGAAATCCTTGGACCCATTGTCAGACCCTACGCTGGTGCAGTGGGTCCTGGGTTGCTCCTGGTGGCCTCATGTGGCAAGAGTATGCAGGCAGTTCCTGGAGGATAAAGGAATTGATACCATTGAATGGCTACCACGCTCGCCTAACCTAAATCCAATAGAACACCTCTGGGACATTATGTTTCGGTCCATCTGACGGCGCCAGATTGCACCTTAGACTGTCCAGGAGCTCAGTGATGCCCTGGGTCCAGATCTGGGAGAAAATACCCCAGACTCCGTCGTCTCATTAGGAGCATGCACCGATGTTGACAGGCATGCACACAAGCACGTGGGGTCCATACAAACTACTGAGTAACATTTTGAGTTGCTGCAATGAAATTTCAGCAAAATGGACTAGCCATTTTGGCTATGGACTAACTTTGATTTCGGGGTGTCTTTGAATTCAGCCCTCTGTGGGTTGATAATTTTAATTTCCATCAAACGATGTGGCATCCTTTCATTCCTAACACATTACCCAGTCCATATCAGTATAGATATCCAGCATGATATTTTTCCCCATTGAGATCTGATGTGTTTTCAAAGTGTTCCTTTAATTTTTTTGAGCAGTGTATATATAAAACTTTATATAAAATAAAACTCACTGAGAGGTGTCGATGTCTCCATCAGTCTTGGTGCTGAGCTGCTCGAGGCACTTAATAAAGACCTAAACCAAGCAGAGACAGACAAATTCTTTTTATACAGCATGAATTATACTTACAAATCCCAGCATACACAGAAAACAGCACACAGTACCTTCATGATAGAAACACACTGTTCACAAGCTTTGTCTTGAACCACATCCAGATTTAAGATCTGGAGACAGACAAAAAGACAGACACACATATAATTGATTACTCTCCATATAATCTGCAGTGGAAGAGCATTGGATGAGTGTCGTGTGAATATTTGTACATTGATCTCTCCGGGTTTACATTCCATCGGCTCCTTTAGAGACTGCAGCATCTGAACCATACACTGCTCAAACTGGGCCGGCTGAAACAGACACACCATGTATCCTTAGGTTTTTGATCTTCACGTATTTAGAATGAAATAAACTAGGTAAAATATAATAAAAGTATAAAACATGTACCAGTGATGTGAGTCCTTCGTTGTCCACAACCCAGTCTTCTTTTTCTGCAAGTCTCTTTACGTCTAAAAAACCCCCACAAAGTTGAATCAATATTAAATAATCAACACCATTAAAATCAATACATTAAAACTCTTCTCCCATTCTCTCAACATCAGTATTAAGAAAACTACTTTAACTGTGAAAGCTAGTCTTTTGAAAAAGTACTTGGCTATTAGTTAGAACAAAAAAGTACAAATTTATAGTAAAATACAACTATAAAACATCCTAATTTACATAAAAAAAGTCAAATTCCTAGTGATAGAATTTTCAGCAGTATTTTTCTAAAAAAAAAAAAAAAAAAAAAAAAAAGGGAAGATGCAATGATTTCTGCAATTTTATGAGGGTTTTGAAATTATCTGAATAACTGTTTGGCTACCAAAAATTTAGTTTATACTGTAAATTCTGTGAATAAAAATTTAGATCACTAGAGCTGTTTTGATAAAACCCTAAAATGACTAATGAGCTGTTTTTACTGAACTTGAATGCAAATACATTTAGTTGAGAGCTCTATAGCTCCCTCTGTTGTTTTCATCTGGAGCAACAGACATTAGTGACTGACTGATATATCAGCCAGTCCATCTTGAGATGATCTTGAGATGATTAGCTTTGACCAATAAGCTTATCTGCAAGGCATTTTAAGTAAATATTCTGTTCAGCAATTTGCCATTGCTTGCCTGAAACGAAACCAAGACATTTACAAAAGCTCAGTGAATAGTTTTACCCTCTTCAGTGTGCTGTAGTGTGGTCAGCAGGCAGTGCACTCGCAGGTCCTGAAGTAAATCCTGAATCACCTGCAGCAGGTCATTAGGAATCTCTAAAGCTGACAGAGCTTCATGACTTAACCTGAGAGAGAAATCCAAAGAGCTTTATGAAAACACAAACAGAGGATGAACATAAATCATTCCTACTGAGGATGTACCAAAATTTCTGCTGCTGAAAGGGAGAAAAGGCTGAAAACCCCAACAGAAACAAGTACTTTAACATTTAATAACAGAATCTATAATATGAGAAACAGCAGCCTGCATTTGTAATGATCCTGGTTTAGCTGGATCTAATGTAAATATAAATGATCATGATGACTGAACTGGAAAAAAAAACAAGTTGTTTTACGTTTCAAGTTTACATGAAACAACTGAGCGCAATAACACAAACTTGCTTAAAGGGATAGTTTACCCAAAACTGAAAAGTGTGCCATCATTTACTCGCCCCTTAATGACTGACTTTCTTTTGTGCAATATGAATTGGCCATGAACTTTCATTTTGACACATTACTAACTCACTCACATACCTGACGGTGTGGATGACCTGAGTGAGCCAGGCTCCACTGAGAGGGGTTTTGGTGTCCCAGCCTCCATACTGCCTCAGCTGCTGCTCAGTAAGAGAGGAGGGTAACAGAGCCCCTCGAACCAGCTGCACCAAACGACGGGTCACCTCCTCAATCATGCCCTGAACACAATCAAATGTGCCAAACCCATTAAACAGAAAACAGCCATTACCAAAAATAAAGTTTATTTAATAATCAATTAATGAATCAAATTCATTTAATAATCAACACTCAAATAAAATCTACAAGTCTTGTATATAAAAATGTAAACTGCACAAAAGGCAATATTTATATCAACTTTGAAATGATATACTTATGCTTCTACTTCAATTTTTTGTTGAAATCTAAATATTTACATGGTTACTGTATGTTTTCAAGACAACAGGTTGACTAAATATAAATATTGTGATTTTCAACATACCTACTGATGTTAATTCATGCTTATTCTGTGCTACAACTAAGATCTTGGTTCATCTTGGAAATTTATATTTTTAGATTGTCAACCCAGCCCTAGCGTCCTGTTATGTGCATGAAACAGACACTGACACAGTCAAAATGTGGCATGGAAGGAGCACAGATTATACACCACAGTTTCGGTCAATGATTTCAGCCCTCTAAACGGTTTCACCTGAAACTGAAAATTAATTTTTGGGCCAAATATTTTCGGTTTCAGAAATTTTGGGGCATCATTAGTCTTAAACCCTATTGGCTCATGTGCACACTCTTAATCTCCAGACTACAAGCACAAAACCATTACAGCTGCTTTACTGACCTTAAAGTCATTCTGTCTTTGCCGGGCGTTCTTCCTTAACTTCTCCACCTGACCAGACTTCTCTCCCGTCTGTCCAAGACAACACAGTCAACAAGAGTCAAAGTGTATGTAATCAAAACATAATACTAGCCCTTGTTTCTGATCCTGAGTACATTTGTCCATGTATCTACCTCACTGAACAGGCTGCCGTTGACATAAGAGATCCAGAGTTTCCAGAAGTTGGGCAGCTGGCTAATGACCACGTCTGAGAGCTTCTCCACAAACCTCACCTGCTGAGGGCTCTTATAGTGCCACGCTGAGAAAATATGTATGATATAATGTTAAGACGACAGCAGCATTCTTCAGCATGCTTCTGAAATGAAAATAGCTGACAAAGAGCTTTCTATGAGTTTCACAACTCATCCTAACTAGTCGCAGTTTCAAACATCAAAACATTTTTGACTTAACTGAAAGCAAAAGCAACAAAATCACAGCAAATCAGAACATTTTCCATAATTTTATATACAGATATACACTATTGTATATCTGTATATAAAATTGGTAAGATTTTTAAAATGTTTTTGAAAGAAGTATCTTATGCTCAACAGGCTAAAAACAGTAAAAACTATTATATTGTGAAATTAATACAATAACTGTTTTCTATTTTAATATAATTGACCGTTCGCAAAGAGCTTGATTGACAGGCGATCTGACCAATCAGAACGCAGAGATTATGCGCCGCCGCCGCTATCCGCCATCTTGCCCGACAGCTATGACAGGTCTCCATAGAAATACATGTTAAAACGGGGTAAAAAAGATCGACTGAATTGAAACTTTCAATATAACTAAATATAAATA
>JAFVLL020018330.1:37045-69752 GCA_021397915.2 Tor tambroides | reverse complement strand
TTCGTTTCATTTGAAATCCATTGTGGTGGTGTATAGAGCCAAAAATGTTAGAATTGTGTCGATGTCCCAATATTTATGGACCTGACTGTATACTAGCCCTTGTTTCTAACACTCCTGAGTGTTTGTCCGTGTATCTACCTCACTGAACAGGCTGCCGTTGACGTAAGAGATCCAGAGTTTCCAGAAGTTGGGCAGCTGGCTGATAACCACGTCTGAGAGCTTCTCCACAAACTTCACCTGCTGAGGGCTCTTATAGTGCCATGCTGAGAAAATATGTATGATATAATGTTATGAAGACAGCTGTATTCTGCTTCTGATATGAAACAGCTGACAATGAGTTTTCTATGACTTTCACAACTCTTCCTAACTAGGCACAGCTTCAAACATCAAATCATTTTTGACTTAACGGAAAGTGAAATTCAGCACAAAAGCAACAAAATCACAGCAAATCAGAACATGTTCCATAATTTTATATACAGATGTACACTACTGTATATCTGTATGTAAAATTAGTAAGATTGTTTTAATGTTTTTGAAAGAAGTATCTTATGCTCAACAGGCTAAAAACAGTAAAAGCAATTATATTGTGAAATTTTATTACAATAACTGTTTTCTATTTTAATATAATTAAAAACGTACTTTATGCATTTGATGGTAAAGCTGACTTTTTCAGCAGCACATGATCCTTCAGAAAACATTTAATCATTCAAACAATAGTGCAGTGTATGTTAATCATTCTGTTATTTTACTCACAGTCATCTTTAGGTGTCTGGAAGCTGCCTCCTCTCTTCACCGGAGCTGAGAGGCTGATCCTGCTGAGAGCTGAGGACCGATCCATCTCTAAACCGACACCACCCACTGACACAGAGAGACACAATGAATGTTCATCTACAGATGTCAGCATTACCAAATGAATCACGGTTAGAAAAGTAAAGGGTTTCAGTTAACCCATTACATGGACGATATGCCAGTCAGTTAAGAGTGACAATTCATGCTCGAATTAAAAGAAACATTTCTGGTCTGATGTTGATGAAGGCAAATTTGAGCCTTGCTTATGAGGAAACACTAGTCTAGATGATGCTACACTCTTTTTTATTTCTTTCTTTCTCTGTGATTTGATTGCAAATCATGAGGTGAAAGCTTATATGTAAAGTGACTTTCAAAATAATTATCATAGGACAATCACCCTGTAGTAAGGTTCAAATCTACAACCTCTTGGTTTCCAGCAAATACAACCTCATAGGTGCAGTAGCTTCTCTGACAGTAGATGGCACTAAAGGTCTTTCTGGGACTCTTCCTGAGTCTTGATTAAATTGTTGATACAGTATGAAACACTCAATATGTCCACATAGTGTACACATGTCATGTTACTCTCTCACAGATAAAGATGTATACCATGCAGCCACTTGGACATTTACTCTCTTTCTTTTGATAAAAAATGAGTGCTGGTGTTGATCCAGGTGTCCAATCATCTCCTGTGTTTATCTATGCTCCTCTCTCTTCTTGTATTCCCCGATGTCTGTCTCTCTCTACAGCGACCCCCCCACCCCAGGTCTGCCACACTATAGAGCTCTGTGGACTTCCTGTTCTCTATAGGGTCATGACCAGACCACACACGGGCTGCTCTCTATCTAAACACACACACACACACAGTGCAGAACACACACACTGCTTTCACTCTTCAGAGCAGTAGAGGAACCATCAATTTATTTCAAACTATCTGTGTGTACCTTTCTGCTCTTTGATCAAATCTTCTTTACAGTTTTGCATCAGCTGCAGGATCCACTTGTGCTGAGCGACTATACATTGCCATGCTGGGTCACCTGGAGCATGCAGATCTGACAGATATCTTGAACAAAAGAGAGAAAATCATTAGATCAATATAGTTGTGTCCTTTTCAGGACCCCCTTTTCAGGAAGTCATGTAAGTCAGGGAATCTAATTACTTAAAATAAATAATTAAGTATAAAATATTTGCACTATCGTTCAAAGGCTTAGGGTCAGTAGGAATTAGAATACTTCTTTTTTTATAGAAATTAATACTTTTATTCAGGAAGGATCAAAAAGTGACAGGAAAGACAAAAATAGAAATTTCATTTTCTATTTCAAATAGGCTTTTCTTGTAAACTTTCTATTCATCAAACAATCTTGTTTCCACAAAAATATTGTAAATGTTTTCAACACTGATAATAATAAAAAATGCTTCTTAAGAAACAAATCAGCATATTAGAATGATTTCTGAAGGATCATGTGACACTGAAGACTGGAGTAATGATTTGCATCACAGGAATAAATGACATTTAAAAATTTATTCAAAAACAACAACAACAAAATTAAACTGTAATAATATTTCTCAATATTATTGTTTTTACCTTATAAATGTTTTATAAATGTTAAATAAATGCAGCCTAGGTAAGCACTTCTTTTGAAAACATGCAAAACATTTGTTATAATAAAATCAATATTTATAATTAAAATGAACATTTCTGAGTTTACTTTTTCACACAGTATGGGTCTTTTTACTTGATTATTTATTTTTATTTTTTTTCATATTTGAGGGTCCCTGGCATCAAAAAGCATAAAAACCCCTTTCACAGGTGATGAATAATGTGAGTCTGCACTTATAATTTAAGCTTTTCTTAAATTTGTGTCACTGTTGTTTCAGTTCTCTTAGAAACGCAATTGCAGTTATTCTTTGCAAGTCGCTTGTCACACACCTGATATAGCGTTTCTGATCGTGTAGATTGGATGGTGTCTCCAGAAGTTTATCCAAAAGCAGTTTCCTCAGGGCTTCTATCCGCGTCTCCACCTCCGAATACACTACAAACACATATGCAGACGATCTTTCTTAACATTTACACAGCACTCCAGCTAATGTGAATGTATATAAGAGGATGCGTGTCACATTAACATATGTTAACAGCCATTATCAATGAAAATCAGATCACCTTTCTTAAAGACTGGGACCTCTGTGTTCCCAAACAGAGATTTGGCTTTCTCATAATCATTGATAACAACGTCATAATCGCCCTGGAAGGAAAACATAAACATATACACAGTCAGCTTAACATTCAGAGATCATATTTATATATATCATAGAGTGTATATACTACCGTTCAAAAGTTTGGGGATGGTAAGATTTTGTAATGTTTTTAAAAGAAGTCACTTCTGCTGCAGTTTTCTGATCAAAAATAATTTATAATACTTGTGAAATAGGTGACCCTGGACCACAAAACTGGACCAATTTTTTTGAATTGAGATTTATAAATCGTCTGAGAGCTGAATAAATAAACTTTCCATTGATGACAATATAAACAATATAAAAGTCTTTACTGTCACTTTTGATCAATTTAATGTGTCCTTACTGAATAAATATATGAATTAAATAAATATCCCAAACATCCCTGTACCCAAACTGTTGAACGGTAGTGTGTAGGAGAAAGCATTAAAAAAAGGTGTGTGTATATGTATGGAGGATGCCACCTTCTGGATGTTGCGTTCTATGTTGAGTGGCAGGTTAAATAGAAATTTGAATCTCTGGAGGACATTGAGAGCGTTGCGTGTGGAGTCGGCCTTGTCCTTTCTGCCCAACACTTCCTGAAACAGGGTGTCAGCAGTTTCACTTGCTCCTGAGAGGAATGAGCAAATGGAAAGCCATGAGAAAAGGGTGTAGAAGGACAACAGCTGATAAAAAGTGGTTTAATCATCCTCACTCGGTTTGAAATAAATTCAAGATCTCTTGTGCTCCCTCTTCTTGGGTGGTCAGAGCTATTCTGGATTCCCTTGGCCAGATTTAATAAGAACCAGCCTCCTGACCACTATAAAAGTCTGACCAGCCTTTTTTCCACCAATGAGTCTGTTTGTGATTGGCTGAGAGTCAAAGGCAGTAAGTGGCTTTGGTAAGAACATACATCTAAATGTACTTGTAAAGATGGGTGGTGAGGAGGATGAGGAGGGGTTGACGATGAAAGCATGTCAGTGTGTGACTGGTTTATTTGTGCGGCGCGCAGGAAACGAGTGTGTTTATTGACCTACCGTCACTAAGAGAATTGACATGGATATGATTGGGATATGAGTGGACTCGAACACACGCAGACGCACTCACAGAAACAGGTCTGTGTGAAATGTGTGGCTTTGATGGTCTAAAGAGAATGCATATGCAAGTCTGATCCTAAATTTAGCTGCTTTGTGTAATTGTGTGTGATTTTGAGCATGTGTTTAGTTTTATGTCTTACTGTTAAGGACGTTCTCTAGTCGCTGGGTCATAGAGCCCTCCACCTTCTCAGTGCCGTCTGATTCAAGCTTCTGATGGATAGCTAGATAAAGAAAGTGGGAGAGAGAGAAAAAAATTAATGTTTGAGAGCATTTGCACTACTGCTCAAAAGTTTGGGGTCAGTCTTTTTTTTTTTTTCACAGAAATTAATACTTGTATTCAACAAGGACACAAAAAAATGATCAAAGTGACAGTAAAGACATTTATAATGTTCAAATAAATGTTGTTCTTTTGAACTTTATATTACACTGTCTTAACAAACACTGGGTATATGCAGTTTTTGAAACCAAATGTAAGACTTTAAGAGCTTTTTAAGACCTTTTCATGCTGTATGCCCATACAGAACAAACCTATACAATCTCAAAATAAATCACGTAATTCAATAAATTAAACTTGATTAAACAGGCCACATACATTCAATGAAGACTTACCACTGCTTATCAGCAAAACAGGGTAACTGCAAGATTATATATAATTTAGAGGTCAACTAATATTAGATTTTGCTGATTTGATAATAATGCATTAACAAGAACGTGTTAAATAATGTTCTTAGTCTCTCCTTACTGTGACTTTCTGTGGCCAAAAGAGAAGCTACAAGACGTTATGTTGAATAAAGAGCTGGATACAACTTTTTTGTAACCAAATTACAAATAATAACAATAATAAAGATTTTGTGAATAATTCAGGAGTTTTAATTCTAAACAATTGCATAATATACTCTATTTTGAATTGTCTATGCATTACTACTCCAAACTACAAATAAAATAAGAACTCTTGCAACCACCTACAACATTTTACAATATAAACCCCATAATGTAAACACTGTCATAATTCATCAACAGTAGACCATATATAATCACTTGGCATAAATGTGCGGTATTCACTGATTGCAAACTGCTCTGAAACCACAAGCCTGTAGAACCTACAACAGCGCAGTGTTTTGCCCTTGAATGTGTAGCGCTCACATTTATTTAATTTAATCACAGCCTTTTGAAGTTTAATAATCACATCAGACTGTATCATAATTCCTGTTCTTCTGCCCCAAATTTAAGATCTCTTAAATGATAATTACAACTTGTGTTATACCATTTAAGACATTTTGATCTTAAATTTGATAAAACTGAATTTGAGACATTTTAAGACTTTTTAAGGGGATGCAAACAGATCATATGTATATATATTATGGAGTGCCTTTAAATTGGAAGATAAACCTTTGCACAAAGACCTAAATGAAGTCCATTTTCTCTCTCCACATCTGGACTTGGGAGACTTCTGTACACAATGACGTCAGGGCTAACCTCCAGCTCCCCCCGGGGTCCGGAATGCTGTGTGGTACGCTTCCTCTGTCTCTGAGGTATGTTTTGACTTCAGCCTGGTAAGTTTCGGGAGTCTTCTCTGGGAATCAGTGCAGCTTCCGTTTGCTGCTCTCTCGTTTCCTCTCAGCACAATGACAACCTTATTACAACCTCATCTAAACATTATGACAACCACGCCTTGTTATCCGTCCCCATGCCTGTCAATCACACGGACACGCAGTGCTAAGAATAGCTCTTCTGTTTGTCTCGAGACAAGTGATCCGAGACAAGTCCTACACACACAGACAGATTTGAAAATAGAATCGGCATGGTGACACTGACCGCTGATGAGAGCAGTCTGAGTAGAGACACATACACCTGTGTACAATGACGCAAGTGGGGGAAAAAAAGACCCATGCACCTAATTTGGTTAAACGGCAGATCTAGCATTCATATTGTCTAAATAGGCTGTACTTTATTTCTTAATAGAGGCACCAACCCAGTGAGTTGTCAAAAAGTTACAGTATTCAGTGAAGGTCAAAATAACTTTCTTTGTGGAAAAAAATGTGTCGCAATCAGAACAAGATTATATTCCTCAGAGGACTTCCAAGATAGCAGAAAAACAGTGTGTAATTTAAACCATAATTTCACTGACGTTTTGTTAGTCTCAATGTTTTCTGGCAATTCTTTACCAGAAGTCCACAAAACATGTCCAAAAAGTCCAGAAAACTATACTGTATTATGATCAATTCCAATTTTTTTCCAGTCTTTAATTCCAATCAACTCAAAAAGGGACTCAAAGGAGATCCTATGTTTCCCAATGGTCATTACAACACTGTATTTGCGGGATGAGTAATTTTAACACAATGATTCTAACATGACCTAAAGGCAACAAAAACCTCATGGACACAATCCAGTCCCACCCTATATTACTTCCCACACACTGTTCTGTTTCCCTCAAAACTGCTTCTGTTTCCTTCAGTCAAATACAAGAATGCCATTTTGTGTTGTCTTTACTTGCGCTTACTTAATTATTTAAGGTTGTGTTTATATGTTTTTAAATGTACACACCAAGCACACATACCTGCAAGAGCATCCTGAGCCTCAAAGAAAGTGCTGAGACCTCCTTTCACATAGGCCAGACTGCCCTCATTCTTCTTACTGGCCTGTTTCTTAAGATTTCCCACAGCCAGACGCAGTTGCTCAAAGCTACAACAGCAAAAACATAACACCACATCACACGCAAATCTACTTTGGCAGATTAACAAATGGTATATAGACCGACCTGGTTGAAGAATGGTTTTCGATGAGATACCAGGTGGCAGAGAAATTCTCGCTAGTGAAGTCTCCACTCATACCAGTGAACATGTTCTCCAGATCCTTCAGAGGAACCTTCCCTCTGAAAAACAAAAGACAGAGTTAGACACCCACACAGCTGATCTATAAAGACCCATCATGAAACCATCACAGATCATAGACCATCTGCTCTACCACACTACAAACCATAGAGAAAACCAGACAGGGCACAACCCAGATCTGTCCACATATAAAGAGCACTGCATACGCCTACCCACTGTGTCTTTTGATGTGTCACACAGAATAGACTGATGAAATACATATGACTCATATTCTGCTGAAAAGTTTGGGTACAGTAAGATTTCATTTTTGAAAGAAATACAATAATTGGCATATTAGAAATATTTCTGAATGATCATGTGACACTGAAAAGTCAGCTTTGCCAACAAATTACATTTTAAAATATATTAGATGTTATTAATAGATTATACTAAATTGTAATAATATTCCACAAATTACTGTTTTACTGTATTTTTAATCAAATAAATGCAGACGTGGTGAGTATAAGATAATGGTTTTAAAAAAACATTACAAAACCTTTTCATCCCAAACTTTTGAACTGTAGTCTATCACATTTGACTGAATATATAGATCCAAATAAGTAAATGGTTAGAGGTGCTGCCGAGGTCAGGGAAAGGAAGAGATTTACTTCCTATCTAAGGAAATGGTGTACCAATGATATCACTCAGGTAGAAGACATACACACAATGGGCTGTTTCTACTGCCGCTGAACCTCTATTCCTTATAAACCTAGCAAGTCTGCTTCTATAAACACAGGGCAGTGCTTTCTGGGTGAAGTGTGTGAGGATAGCTTGTTTGCTTTGGTCTATGTGAGTGTGTTTTAAAAGGACAGTCAGGAAATGGCCTGCTGAGTATTGTAGGTGGAAGTACAGCAATGTGTGTGCTTAGTTGTTGGTGTAATTTATTACTGTGTAAGAGTGCTTAGAGGACAACACAAACTCAATTGTGAATGTTTACGTTACTTGTCTATTTGATGCCCAAAGGGTTGGCCGGCCTCAGCGAGAGAGATTCGCTGTTGCGTCGGTCACTCATGTAGTAATTCAACTCATCAACCCAGACCGCAGACTGATCCAGAATGCCTAAACACAAAAAACATGCACATACTCATTGGTTGAGTGCTTAAAATGTGTGTACATTTAAGGAGCGTGTAATCAATCAAACCAAAATTGTGATTTTGCCTATAACAGACACTGAGAGTGTTTACATGCACAATAATATGCTGATAATGCAAAAAACACGTTTATACGAGATCTGAAATTATCAGAATTTTTTTTTTATTTGACATCAAAAAAGAAATTGATTTCAGTTAGTATAAAACAATGTGTGGCAATCATTTTTTGATTAAGCAGATCTTTATGCAATGAAAGGGCACAGTTAAGGTGTTTACGTGACCTTACAACTTGTCAGGGTTAAGCGTAATTGGTGTAGGATTGAGCATTGTAAACATGCACACAAAGTGTGTATACGTGAGTTTGAGTGTGTGGCTCACCGATCCTCTCGGGCTTGAGCAGTTTGAAGGAGACCGTGGACGTTCCTCGGCCTCCGCTCTTGGTGGTGACGATGATCTCGCCCTTGTCATCTTTAGCAGGACCCACTCGACACACTATCTTACTAGCAGACATCCATTCAGCTGTCAGCAAACAGTTATGACCACAGATAGACAGACCTGACAGACAGAGACAGACAAAGACCAAGAGAAAAGGAAGTCAATAAAATGGCCAAATTTGCCACAGCTCAGATCCTTAATGGCATCTTACTCAAGAGTGCTGATCTAATTTGATGTGACCATCCAGGCCCATTAAAAAAACTAATTATTATGGTAACACTTTAGAATAGGGAACACTTATTCACTATTAACTACGACTTTTCCCTCAATAAATTCCTAATTTGCTGCTTATTAATAGTTAGTAAGATAATTGTTAAGTTTAGGAATTGGGTAGGATTAGGGATAAGGTCATGTAGAATAAGGCATTAATATGTGCTTAATTAGTACTAATAAATGGCTAATATTCTAGTAATATGCATGCTAATAAGCAACCAGTTAAGAGACCCTAAAATAAAGTGTTACCATTATTATATTGTAGATCAGCTTTGTGAACATCGAACTGTACTGTGTCTGTTTTTTTCGGTTGTTTGTGCTGCTTAATTACAAAACAGAAAAAAGATCTGTGTTTAATATAGCTAACAATAAAAAAAGCAGATTTTTGAATAAGCATTTAGTTTTACCTCTTGCATCACAGATTCACTGAGTTGCAGAATCATAATAAAATATTATGAAGCATCTGTTTAAACTTCTGTAAATTTAAAATTACATTTTTTTGTATGAAGACATTCATTTTAACAGTTGCATGTTTTTTTTTTCACTTTGCTAAATTAGAAGAAAATGTGTGAAATTAAGAAAATGTCTGAATTTAAGTGTTCAGATGTTTGGGGTTGATAAGATTTTTAAATGTTTTTGTAAGATGTCTCTTGTGCTCACAATGACTGCAATTATTTAATCAAAATTTTGAAATATTATTACAATTTTAAAAAAAGTATTTATTATGATTATTATCACTATTACTTATTATTATCAATGTTGAAATCCATTCTGCAGCTTAATATTTTTAGGGAAACATATTGATTTTTTTTTCAGGATGTTTTGATAAATAGAATAATTAAAATAACATACAATTTTTGCAACATGTCTTTACTGTCACTTAAAATCAATTTAATGCACCTTTGCTGAATAAAAACATTAATTTCTAAAAAAAATAAAAAAAAGCTTAATGACCCCAAACATTTGAACACTAATGTATTATTTGTTCAAATGTGCATGTGTATTACCTATGAGGTCATTGTGTCCGGTGCCAAGGTTCTCTCCACGAATAGTGACTTTGGTCCACGGCGCGCCCTCGTTGGGTGAGATGCCAGTCACCAAAGGAGGCTGGCGTGCACGAGACATCCTTCACACACCTAGGTGAGACACAGGACAGGTAAACAGTGTTTTGTTTAGGTTCAGGAGACATTCTCATAACTGCTGAAGGCGACACATTAAACATTCAGCACGTTCAGTGCATTTAAAGACTTTTAGACATGAACAAATAAATCTACCCATCCGGCTCACACAGAGCGAACGTGTTACTGTTAAGAGATGCAACATTATATACAATATGACTAGTAGCTCAGCAATCAAGGCATTTTTTCCCTGTGGCTTTTGCACTGTCACAGACGCTCTCTCTCTTATACAAACACCCACACGGAGCACAAGACTGACAGCTCCAGGGCGGTTTGCATGCAAGACCCCATGACTGACTCTGTGTGGTCTGGGAGGGTGTGTTTCTGCATCTGTGTGGTCTCTGGCATGGGCCAGAGAGAGAGCTAAAGGGGAACAGGGTGATGGTTGAGTTCTACAGCAGACCACAAAGTCCACAGTGCATATTCAGAAGATGTCTTGCCATGTCTAGCAGTAAAATAAACTGGGTGTCTGACATGTATATTCACTGCAGAGGTTTTATGGTGATGCCAATATTTTAGGAAAGAGTGAAATTGTCTTTAAGATTATATAGGTCAATGGTGCCCTGTTTTGTTTTTGTCTGGATGTTCATTAAAATACAATTCATGCATACTATGATTTAAATACACTTCTTTTATGATGAGCATGTTTTAATTTCAAACTCAAAAGTGCCCCAGCAATGTCAGGGTGACAACAATCATTTTAAAAATAAATTAAGTAAATAGGAAAAATACTATCTATTAAGTAGCTTGGGAATTTTTTTTTATCATTATTTTGTATTATTATTTGACAAACCAAAAATCAGTGGGGTAGAAAGAAAGAAAGAAAGAAAGAAAGAAAGAAAGAAAGAAAGGGTGGGGAAAAATGAATCACAAAACAACCCAATAAAAAGGATTACATTTTAACTTCAAAAAATGTCTACTGCTCAATTACAACAAAATCTGATGGAAATGAAAATGGTAAAGTCAAACATACACACACACACATACACACACACACACACACACACACACACACACACACACACACACACACAAACACTTCTGTGTGGCAACATTTGGGAATGATGGACTGCTTAGATGATTGACACTTAAGAGTCTCTATGGAATAAGCAGCTCGTCTCAGACAAATTACTAAGCACCGTCCTATCAACACTCAGGCCCCTTCATAAACACAGCGACCCCCCTCCTACAGCACACACTCTCTCAGCAGGAGAAATTAACACTCGACATGTAATAGCAGGAGCTTGAACAAACTATTTAAAATGAGAGCATCGTACTGCTGACTGCATATAATTTTTCAACATTTAGAAAATGACTACTTAGGGCTTTTATTACAAATAATAGTATACATTTTAAATATTGGCCATGATATAAATAATTATGGTCTTATTTTATCAGCAAGAATTTTATTAATTTCTGCAAGTTTGTTTTTGCAAGACATGTTAAATAGATTTGCAGTGTTTTACTGCAGCAGGGAGTATAATTTCTAAAAGCCGTAGCCAGTAAACGCCAAATAGCAAAAAAAGAAAACATGCATTACATAATCAACACATAAAAAAGGATAATTAACTATTATTAATAATGTAGCTATAATCTGATTTCAATTTACATTATGATTTCAACTATAATAATACTTCAAAAGAAAACTGAGCTCTTGCAAATCATGATGGGCCCTGGGTTGCATTTTAAGTTGCTGCTATTATTTAACACTGACAATCATGAAAAACACATAACTGAAGATGAGACGGAAGAAAAGCACAAATACAGCATGCCTGAATGCTCATTTTGTTTTAAGCCCCCAAAACAAAACAAGATGTTAGATCTCTCATAGAAATGAAATCAAACCAAATGAAACAAATGATACTGATTACGCATAAGTATATCTAGTTATCAGGCTCCAGTCAAGTCAAATTTGATTTATACGCTATTACTTTGCTAAAATCATTATGCATGCAAACTGGATTAAGGATCTATAATATTGTAGATGTTTGATGAGTTTGTAATTACTTACAATGTAATGAACTAACGGTGAGTGTTAACAAGCAGTTTATCCTCATTAATTAGAAAAAACATGAATATTTACAAAGATAAAATACATAACTCATTGAAGATAAATACAAACTAATTTACAAACATGACGGTGAGGTTGTCAGACAAAACATGAACATAAACAGCAGCTCTGACAGATGATAATAGCTGGTTGGCTAATGCTAAAAACAATCTGACAGAAATGACAAGCAGAGCAGACGACAACGAATTTATTGAGACAATAGCATAATAAGAACCCTGCTTTATCATCCGAAAAGCAAGGTAGAATAAAACATTGTGGTTACTTACAGTGGTAAGGGCAATGAAGGGAATCTCTATCCAACACCTCTTTCCTCTGAAAAACAGTTCCGGTTTAGACGCTGCGGCTCCGCCCACACGACGAATCACATGACATGAATAATGCATCATACTGAGTGCAGATGTGTGAAGTGCAATGTAATTTTAAAAGTGTAAATGCCTACAAATGACAGTGCAGTGAAAAAGAAGAGACTGATTATCTGAACGGTTGATGTTGTGAGTGAGTGGCAGAAAGCTAAAACATCTAGCACTTTCAACATTTTAACACTTTTCATTTTTACCATCATAATATATAGCTATAAGTACCTCGCTCCGAGTCTATTGTAGATGCGTCGAATAAAAGAATGAAAAATCCTGCACACCAGTCGAACTTGCTTGGTAACTTGCTAAATAATTTTAATATACAACGTTTCGTAGCTGTCTTCTGACCGAAACGTTGCGTATTAAAGTTATTTAGCATTTTAATTTAATCATCATTAAATATGAATAAAATCTTAATTTTTATATAAATGGTAATATGCACAATGTAAACAAGAAATAGATAGATAGATAGATAGATAGATAGATAAATACATAGATACATAAATATATAGATACATAGATAGATGGCTCTGGTAAGGCAACTTATTTAATAATATTGCCTAAATATGTTCATTGAAATAAGCATGAAAATCTTTCATGAAAATTCTAGTTTTTTGAATGAACAATTCAAATTTAAAGAATTTTTTGTTTATAATTTGAAAGTTATTAATCATTTCATATAATAGGCCTATATAACATCATGCTCCAGATTTTATTTTGAGTTTCATGCTGCAGCACTCAATTTAACTAATTGTATTTCAATTACACAAAGTTTCACATCAAAGTCATCCTGTGAGGTCACATGTAGATTATGAACCATTTTCACAATGCATATGGCGTTACTTCCACTTGTTCTGGGAAAGCGCCGCACCATAACACCACACAACACAGACCACCCAAGCACCGTGTGCCATTATGCCCTCTGTTATCTCCTTAAATAGTGCACGGCAGAGATACTTTCCCTCAGATAAGGCCTTTTGGGCTCTTGGGAACGTCAGTTTTTCAATCATTCTGAACTAATCTGAGGAATCAAATCCAATCTGACTTTCTGCGGCCTCAGCGCGCTGTGTTGCGTGTGACGGCACCACAGGGGATGTTCAACAGTGTAAACACGTCATGTAGCCTCGGCTGTTTTCTCAAGAGGGCCACCGCCAAAGATCCATCCAGCTAATTAACAGAGAAAATGTTAGTAAAATAAGATAACTCACTTAAGATCTCCACTGTTTGTTTGTTCAGCTTACCCACTGCTGATGATGGCTCCACATTCCTGATATGAAAGTGCCAATTACTACACCATGGGTCACAACACAGCAATAAGACTCAAAATGACCAAAAACAACAGTATGCTACAGAGTCAGAGTGCAACAGGGAAAGATCATTTTTGACCAGGTTATGAATCAGCGCTGACTCTCATGGTGGTTTCTGGTTAAAAAGGTTTTTTTTTTTAAAATTCACTTTCATACTCTGATGGCACTGAGTACACACGATGGGGGCAGAAGAATGAAATTTCTCAGCATTATTGTTCTGCTTGAATGTATTCGTCAGTGTGTTCCCATGGGTCCTGAGCCAGCACAGGAAATACTGTGAATAGGCTTCCTATTACACACACACCTAAACATTACTCTCACAGAGCGCTGTTACTGTAATAACATTATTTTGAGCTCTTGACGTCTTGATGAACTGCATAGTACAGTGAATTGAATAAGTTGCATTGATACTATACATAAGAAGATAAGATCCTATAGCACTAAAAACAGTTTTAAAATCAATTAACAGGGATTTTTGTTGGGCTTCCAGGTCTCTTTCTGGTCAAGCCAACAAGCAATTCAAAAGTTTGGTTATGCATTCGAATAGTTTGTTATTTTTCTTCAGTTATTCGTAATCTATATGTATTAGTGAATTGTATTTTATTTGCAAAGGTAATTTATTTGTAAATATTCTGTATAATTTGTATAACTTATAGAATATTACACCAGCAAGAGACATTTGTGGTTTATTGCTATAGGCTATTGTATATCATTTGTTTCCTATTTTTGACAATGTGCTAACACACACTAATCACTGAACACCTAGGGTAATATTTTTACACTTTTTTTTAATTATTGTATGTTATGTCAATATTGTTTCCATTAAAATAGATAGCAATTAAGTGAATTAAAGTAAAAAATAAAATAAAAGCATGAAGATATTAAAAGTGGCACATAATAACATTTCTGGGTAGCAGCGAAAAAGTAGAAATAAAATGTTCCATGTAGAACTGAAATATCTTGTCCACTTACAATTATTATATGGAACTGTATGTTCCAAACTTGACCAGTTGGGGGCGCTACAAAAGCAGAGATTGCTGAGCAGTTATTCTAAATCATACGCATGCCATATGTGCGTACAGTCATAAACCTAAGCTACTGCTTTTCACAAGACGTGAAAAGAATTCTCTTAAAATGCATAAAATATGAGTTATTGGTTTGGTTTCTGTCTGACAGCAAAATATCACACGGAAATGTAATATATGACCTATACTTAAGACTTATTTACAAGGTTATACAGTTCTATATTTACACAAGCAGACCTAACCTGTTTACAGTCGCTGTTCTGAATTTATGAGCTAGAGGAAGTTTAGCGTAAATAGGGTGTTTGGATTTGGCAGGACATTCATCTAAATGTATAATCCTAATAAGTGTGTGCGTGAGTAATGAGCTAAGCATTAAAAAAGGAAATAGGGGTTCATTTCCACAATGTTGATAAAAGGGGTACCTGACAGAGGAAACTACGTGTGTGAGAGAAAAATACATTGGGGTCAGTTTTAACGGGCTTTTGATCCTCTTGGAAAGGGTGGATGAAAGACATCCTGTGCTGCAGAGAAAGAGAAGAGGAGGGGTCACCATTCACCTCTACCTTACTGCTTTAACAAACTCTCCCCTTTATTTCAACCTCTCTCATGTAACTTCCGTAGGCCTATAAGCTGCACATACTGTACTTTCTGTTACAATATAGTAAATAAGTTATTTATATATTTATATATATTATATATAATGATAATATTTTATTGCAATAGTAGCCTAAATATTATTCACTAAATAATAAAAACTATAATCTAAACATAAACTGTTGTTTATAATCTAAACTATATCAGCTATTGTTTACATGGCTTAATATATTATTACTGAAAAAAAAATTGTAACACCTTAGTATAGGGACCGATTCTCACTAGCAGCTTATTATGCCTATTATTAACATATTGGCTGTTTATTAGTACTTGTAAAGCACATATTCTGCATGGCCATGTTACATCCCTAATCCTACCCAATACCTAAACTTAACTTACTAACTATTAATAAGCAGCAAATTAGGAGTTTATTGAAACAAAAGCTGTATACTGGTTTGTTAATGGCGAGAATTGATCCTTAAAATAAAGTGTGACCAAAAAATATATATAATTTGAAGTGTTTTTGTAACTGTATAGCTTATTGCTTTTGCTAAATTATTTGCTTACCTACTACTCTGTTTCTCTCTCTTGACTGAGATTTTATCTCCACCCACTCTGTGTAAATCACTTAGTATTTTAATGCCAATATAAACCTGACTGATGTGTCAACCCACTCATACCTCGCTCACCTTCTGCATTCATCAGAGCAGAGACAACATCTGAACTCTGATTCACCTGCAGGCTGTCACATCGCAACATGCAGAACACACACAAACACACACACACACACACACACACACACACGGGATGATAGCTGAAAAGCCAATTGCTTGACATAAATAAAAGACACTCCACTGTCCACGTATACAGTACATGCAGAGGATGGAAATGACATCACTCTGACTCTCTGTAATATCAAAGAGGCCTGTGGTGCAGGTTATGGGAACATCCAGCAGGACATGGAAGTGCTTATGACACATTGTTCTCCAACTTTGTGTGTGTGACCTGAGGGAGAACAGATAGGAACGCTTCTGAGACGAGCTGGTGACAGCGGGATAAACGGCTGGATGCAAATCAAGGCAAATGTAAAATATGTGAACTAATGAACAAATTGGAACAAATGTGATGCTGATTATGTTGAGATTCATTCGTAAAACTTCTATGCTGAAAACTTTTATGCATCCTGCAAACCCTGTTTATCTCGACAAACCCTGCTTCATATCAAAATAGAGGTAAAAATGTGAAGAAAATCCAAAAAGTTAATATTTGATATTTCTATTTTGCACCACTTTGAAAATACATATTAACGTAAGATGGTTAGGGTTTATAAATGTGGTGTTTGTTTCTGCTGAATAGGATCTCTGTGGGCATATATGTGTGTGTGTTTTGAGTTCTTCCTCTGGGATGTAATAAAGGACAATGTGGGACTATGTAAATTGAGAATCAATCTTCTCCATTGCTTTAATTACCTTAAACTCTTTTCCCTCATCTAACAGGAAATGAAACAGTAGAATTTGCATTGCCTAATACGGTTTCATAACCACAGTAAGAACAGGATTGTTGGGGTAATGGTGTTCCAGGTATACATTAGTCACAGTAATGATTACCAAAGAATACTTAAACCATAACTCACACACAAACACGTTCACATGCCTGTCTAAATGAGTACATATCATAGACTTCAATGGTTTCACATAATGCTAATGATAATTACAGACTATAAATCAAACCCAACCCACAAAAGAAAATTGTTAGCATTTTTACAATTTATTTTATTTTAATATTTATTTTAGCATTAGTGTTTTGAAATAAAACAAAAATCAAATAAAATATTGATTCTTCTTAAATGAGACAGTGAATTTAAATTTGTTTTTATTTTGCAGCCTTTAAAATAAATAAATAAATAAATAATACCTTTTGTCTTTCATCATTTTTCAATTATAAATTAATATTTATAATAATACTTTAATAACAATAATAAAAAACAATAATTGAATATATTATATTTGAAATTGAATAAATTAATTAAGAAATATGTGTGGTAACACTTTACAATAATGTTCCATTTGTTAATATTAGTAAACTACATTAGTTAACATAAACTAACAATGAAAAATGAAAGGGATTTTGAAAATACTTCTAAAGCATTTATTAATCTTAGTTAATGTTGAATCCAACATTTACTAATATTGAAATCAAAAGTATCTATTAATGTTATTTAATGGACCTGATCTAAGACTAACAATGAACAGTTGTATTTCTGTTAATGTTAAGACTAATAAATACTGTAACAAATGTATTGCTCATTGCTTGTTAAAACATTAAATATAGTTATCAAATGGAACCTTATTGTAAAGTATTACCATGTGTGTGTATAACTAGCGTTAACTGATTCAACAAGCTAGTGTTAGGTTAAACAAATGAATAATTTTTGTATTTATTTAATGGTATATTTGAAAGCACCATCCACATATAGAATCAAGTCAATCAAACACTACAGTGAGAACTAATCTCACAATCGAATCATACAGTAAATGCCAATTTATGAGAACGCTTACACAGGTATATTGTTGTACGATGCATAGTTGTGTGCAAATACTACTACCATCAAATTAAGTTTTGAAAATACATGAAGAGTCTTTTTTGTCTTTGGAAAGTCTTGTTTTCATCTGTTATCCTAGCACTGCTTTCATATCTGTGTTTATGGTAATGTGTGTGTGTTTGTGTGTGGTCTGGTTCCTCTCCTGCTATAAGTTTGTTTACAAAAGTTCACATAGATGGCTGTACAGAGCCTGCGGCCCACATTCCAACACTGTGTGTCATGCACGCAACACAGCCTCTCGCTCTCTGTCTCTTAAATGCAGTTTAATTCACTCCCTCAGAATGCACGTCAGTTCAATTCAGTGCCACTCATTTCAAGTCCGTTCCACTTCAAAGACAGCACGATCAGCTGCAGCATAACAAACTTTTGCAGTCTTATTCAAACTAAAGTTATTCAGGGATTTGTGAAAGTCTTTTTGCTCTTTCTCACCCCATTCATTCAATCTCTTGCTTTCCCTCTCTCTTTTTTCCAACGTCTCGTCAATAATTACAGGGAGTGTGGGCAGCTAGCGTGTCTTAAAATGAGTTGTTACTCATGAAACGCACATTTGAATGCAGAGATAAGATGTCTCTAACTGATATAAAGCTCCCTCCCTTTGTTAGAGGTGTTTGTCTCATTCCATCTCTGTCCTGGACTAACTGTCAAGTTGAATTTCAGGATTTAAATTACATGTCTGTTGTTCCTAACACCGTTCCCCGTGAGGGAATGCACAGTATATATTTTTCCAATTGTAACATTACACAACCGTTTCTACAGGCAGTGCTTTATATTTGTCATGACTTTTGTACTCTGTGCCATTTTTGCATAAATATGAAAAAAAAAGTATACTAAATCTATTATTATTTATATTATATTATATTATATTATTTTATATTATCCTTTTGCACTTTAAAAAAATAAAGATTCCAAAAAAAGTGTGTTTTGCATGTGTTTCCACTGATTTTAAAGATTCTTCATAGAATTGATGCCAGTAAAGAACCTTTATTTTTTAAAAGGTGTGAGCTGCTAGTGAAAGGGCATCCAATGTTTCTGAATCTAATTTTAACTTCACCTCAAGTGTCTCCTTTCTATTTTTATTGGAAAAGTCTGTAAAAGTAACCACAGTTTTTAAATGAGGAAATGTTTTCCCTTATGTACATAATGATCTGACATCATTGCTTACATGACTTCTGATGAAAGTGATTGCTGATAATGAACAGCAGTGAGAGCATCCATAAATCACAGTCCTGTGGTTAAAAAAGTGTGATTTTGAAGTCCAAATAACCTAAGTAGAACCCATTTAAGGTGATTACAATATATACAGCATTTGCATGAATATATATTGATCATTTTGCACCTTCAGTGGAAAGCAGTTGAAAAATGAGATTTTAAAAAATTAATTTCTCACACCTTTTTAAAACAATGTAGCTCATATGAAGATTATATTTTTCATTAATATTAACATTATATGTGACCCTGGACCACAAAACCAGTCTTAAGTCGCTGGGGTATATTTGTAGCAATACCCAAAAATACATTGTATGGGACAAAATTATTGATTTTTCTTTTATGCCAAAAATCGTTAGGACATTAAGTAAAAATCATGTTCCATGAAGATATTTTGTAAATTTCCTACTGGAAATGTATCAAAACTTAATTTTTGATTAATAATATGCATTGCTTAGGACTTCATTTGGACAACCTTAAAGATGATTTCTCAGTATTTTGATTTTGATTTTTATTTTTTTTTGCACCCTCAGATTCCAGATTTTAAAATAGTTGTATCTCGGCCAAATATTGTCCGATCCTAACAAACCCTACATCAGTGGAAAGCTTATTTATTAGCTTTCAGATGACGTATAAATCTCAGTTTCTAAAAATTGACTCTTATGACTGGTTTTGTGGTCCAGGGTCACATATTACTACTAATAAAATAAAATTAATATTTAACATTATTAATTTTTCTTAACATACTTTATCTCAATTTCAAATTAAAATATTAACCTCCAACAACATATGGTAATGCATATGAAATGACAAACACGCATCATTTGCATGCAGTCTATCATTTCTTTTGTGCTTTTTAAAAGACACCAGTGAATAAAAGAAAAGTAGTGGATTATGCAGCAGTTCAGTCTAATCCTGAAATGTGCGAGAGACAGAAAGAAAGTGGGGGGGGGATAGAAAATGTGTGTGTGTGTGTGTGTGGCTGCTCCACAGAGTCACCTGCCTTCAGGATTACACAGTAAGTTATTACCTAAACAGGAGCCGATCCCAGATACACAAAAAGAAATAGATGTAGCGACAATAAACTTCCTGTAAATGCTCATTTCTGCATATAAGCACAAACACACACATTAAGCCATCCTGCCACCCGGTTCCATAAACATGTACCCACCAAATCAACATCACTAGTATTTTTTCAAAACTGTCACTTTGTCAAAATCGAATTTCCGCTCAAATTTCTGTTTGATGGTTTTGTGGCATGTTCTTTGTTGCTGACGTGTCTGGACATTGGTCAGTTAAGGACAAGGAGCTAGAATAGCAAAAATGACGTTGCTGAGACATAATTAGTACATTATGTTATATAATTAGTACATTACGATGTTGAAACCTCCACTCATCAATCACTGTCACCCTGCCTCTCATCTAAAACCATGAACTGAAGTACCGTGAGTCCAATGAGGCAGAGACTGAGGGTAAAGCACTGTTCTGATGGGCAAGATGGTGATTACCATACGTTTATGAATAAATAAATGAATTTAAGATCATAAATGTACACATTTCTGTGAAAAAAATAAAATAAATCATGGATGCTCTCTGTGCAATCCGATGTCAGCCATTTTTTCCTGCTACAATGGTTAGAGGAGGCCCAATTCAGACTGAACTAAACAGAAATCACTCTCGGACCTCTGGGGTTAAGAGATCAGTCTGGTTGGAGGTGAATAAGACCATTCATAACCTTTGGGTTTAGATAGAAGTGAGACCTTTAGAATATAGAACAGGTTAATGTGATTGTGTCACAGCGGTGGAAATATTACGGGCCCAATTAATCAACTAATAAAATGATTAATCTGACAAATGTGCGCTGAGGAAGAGAAACTAACTGAGTTATGACACAAAACACACCCACTGTCAGTCATACAAACTTCTGCGAATTGAAAGCCAAATAAAACTAAAGTAAGTGAAGTAACGTTTAACCTAGAAGGCTTTAAGGTTTATGATTTTTTAAGAAAATGGGTTTAACTAAGCTTGGTTTATTTGTCTGCCCTTTGGTAATAAATATATAAATCATACAAAGAAATCAAAATCAATTCAACACCCATATCCTTATCTCTCATTATACCCTAATCAGCATGTTTACATAACTTTACGAGCGCACTGCTATACTCTGTGTGTTTATCTTTCCCTCTGATTAGCTGCATTTATACAGGACTTTGAATAATAATGACTGACTTCACGCTGAAGCTTTATGCACTGGAAATGAATGACAGCCAGTGGCCAGCTGACTGATAATAAAACCAGTCAGGGCTTGTGTCTGTCAGGCCATGTTTGCGTAGTGATGTGTGCGTATGGCGTATGTATCTATTTCAGGAAAGCTTTGTGTATTACGGGTCTTTTTTTCTCAAAAGTTCAATAATCTTCATGATTCATGTTCCTCATTGGCCTTGAACTTAGATAGGCCTACACAACTTACATACACACACACACACACACACACACACTACAAAACAAAAATGTTATACACTAAAATTCACCAATAAATATTTTTTTAATTTCATATTTACTCATTTTTTAACAAACTATACTTGCAGCAACTGAACAAATACAATGCCAACATTGCAAATAAACAATAATAAACATAATCGCTAATATTCAGACAACAAGTGACCTTTTCCTAAAGTATATGTCATAAACTCCTGTATTTTATCTTATCACTGTAGTGTTGTGTAAGTGCTGGAATATTGCAGAGTGCTGGCTACTTTTAAAGGTAATTGAAATTGGAGCTTTCGTGTACTGCATCTTTATTCAGAAATTGTTTCTCACGTTTGTCCATCTGATATATAATGATTCATATAATGTACCATGTGTTATGTTTAAAATCATAAGTTAGCATTTCACTTTTTTGCTAATACAGCTTAAAATATTACATCAGTATATTATAATATAATACTGCTACAACACATAATGCAACTTGCATTTTTGAATAATATTTGAATTTTCATTTAATTAACATTGAAGAGCTGACTTGAGAATAAATGTTCTGCAACATGACAATAACACTCAAACAACTGTGCAATTTAAAAAGATTTGGCAACCCTCCTTCAAACATGGATTTTATCAGTAATTTCTGCTTGAAGAGCTTAAACAGAAAGAAGAGGACAGAAGTGATTGAAAACTTTTCTCTTTAATACCCTCACGTAGTCCTTTAAAAGACGACAAGCAGGAATGAAGTGATAAAACGATAGCTTTGTAAATGCTCAAGGTTTGTTTACAAGCTCTGTTTCAAGTGCTTCCAGCAAATTTACACAAACAGAGATTACAATAATGAGAAAAGCACTTTAAGAGAAAAAGGACTAAGGGATGGTGCTTGAGATGTGAAAAGACAATAACAGCCAGGAATATTATTTATTTGGAAGTGCTAAAATGGCTTATGAGATGCTGTCAAGAATGAGACCTATTGTGGGTGAACTAATGGTTAAAAGGCTAGTTGACAAAAACACTTTCATTGTCATTACTCAATAAAGAATCTGTCTATCTATATAATATACTATACTATATACACTTTACAATAAGGTTCCATTTGATAACTAAATTTAGGCCCGGTTTCACAGACAGGGCTTAGGTTAAGCCAGGATTTGGCCATAGTTCAATTAGGACATTTAAGTAGCTTTTATAAATATGCCTCAGATAAAAACATTACTGGTGTGCATCTTGTGGCAAAACAATGAATCTGACATATTTTAAGATCACTCAGTGCAAGTTTCTTTCAGTTGAAATAGCCCAGACATGCATTTTAGTCTGGGACTAGGTTTAAGCCTTGTCTATGAAACCGGGGGTTAATGTGTTAACTATCTATCTATCTGTGTGTCTATTTATAGTCTATATAGCAACCGCCTACTAATGTCCTCACAACCACACAAAACACCCTTGCAACCACATAACAATCTCTTTGTCTGAGAGACTGTATTGCCTCAATACCCTTCAAATTTAAACCTGCTTCAAACTCCAAGCTTTTAAACTATTTTAAACTTAAAACTATTTCAAGCTTAAAACCGTCAAATGTCAAGCTTTTTAAATGACTTTAATTTCTGGCCATTTCTCAAGCCAACATTTAAGTTTGACTTGACAACCAAAGATTTTACTCAAATAGATACGATTATGATATAATTTGTAATGAAAAAGTTTGGTTGTCTCAGACTTGCATTCCACAGTTTATTTTTACAGTATAAGCACTGAATAAATAAATAAATAAATAAATAAAGTTTTTTTTACTGGCATAAAATTTTAAGTTTAGTCAACTTGAAATATTAAGTTGTACTAAGAGACAACTTGGATATTTGAGTTGACTAGGCTTAAAATTGTAACGCAGCACAAACACTTACATTTTTGAGTTGAAACAACATTTTTTTAAACAGTGAGGGGACCTGTGCTATAGCACTGAAAGGGAATCCAAGAATGGCGTTCCTGTAACTGGGATGGCAGGATCATAAGGCCGTTATCTGATAATCTGAATAACTTTGCACAGGTGTGTTATTAACCAAATATACTCCTCTCATCAACCTCTCACTGACTGATACAGTGATGAAATGGAAAGATTTTGAAAGGCTGATGAGAAACTTGTGTGTGTGTGTGTGTGTGTGTGTGTGTGTCTATTAACAACCTTATCATCAGAAGTGTTTCAATGTCAGTGTCTCTCTAATTAATCACAGTTAAACAAATGAACTGTCTCACACACAAATACACCCACGTGCACATGGGCAGTGCAAAGGGGCTATTTAAAATCACATCAGGCAGCCAAAGGCTTCCTTCAAGGGTAATAAACAGACTGCTGCCAAGGCAACACAGTAATGTTGCATTAAACATTACAGCACAGTTGATATTTTACGTTATCGAGTTACATTTAACCACATTCCTCTGCACTCACAGGCCACATATGCGCAAACACACCTGGGCCACACCTACACACATCAACAGGGCCCAAAAACCACTTCAAAAAAACAAGAAGTGAGTGGAGAAACGAAGGAACGAGAGAAAAGAGATGTTTGCAGGTGGATTGCCTCTGCGAAAGCTCTCAGTCAGAACACAACCTCAAAACAGCATCCATTTATGACTCCATGCTGTTTGATGTAGGTGTGTAAGTCATTTTGAATAGAGCGGAGCAAAGAAAAGAGAAGCGAATGAAAGAGAGTGAGAGTGATATACAGCATAGAGAGGTGCAGGGCAAATGTTCAAGAGCACATATCATCTGTTAACCTGCGCTAAACAAAGAGAGGTTTACACTGCCGAGGAATTCAAAGAACTTTTGGGAGAGAAAGAACAAGACAATAGCAGCCCCGGCGAGAGCGAGACTCACTCTAAATCTGCCACATTGCGTTTCTGGCTTTGATCTCTTCAAACTTGCCTGCATGTGTAAGGTTTTGCTCTTTAAATACATTAAGACCTCAGACGCAGTTGGGGTATTTGCCCAAAGATTAGTTTACTTAAAAACAGAGAGACAGAAACCACCCGAGTCAAAGAGCCAAACGGAACGGCTAATCTGCCATTCAGAACGCTATCGCTGCATTACAAGAAGACCGTGTGTGTATGTGTGCGTGTGTGTGTGCATGTCTATGGTAAAACATCAGGTTCAAAGGACTTCGGCTCATAAAGCAGTCAAGGCCTTTTGTGTAAATACTTTATTCTGTAACAGCATTTGATCCAGGAGCAGCCAAAATATACAAATGTAACAATTTGGAGTTAAGCTTGACAAGAAAGAAATGCATGAGTGCACGTGTGCGTGAATGTGCAGAGGTTTACGTTACTGGGAATAAGCTTGTACTTTCCCAAAACATATTTTGAAGAGTCACTTCAGCATGAAAAAGAACATGTTTAACCCGATGACAAACACCAAACATCAACATAGTTATACAACTTTTAAATGTGTCAAGAAAAATTGCTTCACCTGAATTTTCACTTTGATTTCAGTCAGTCTAAAATACAACCCAAATTCCGGAAATGTTGGGACGTTTTTTAAATTTGAATAAAATGAAAACTAAAAGAATTTCAAATCACATGAGCCAATATTTTATTCACAATAAAACATAGATAACATAACAAATGTTTAACTGAGATATTTTACAATTTTATGCACAAAATGAGCTCATTTCAAATTTGATGCCTGCTACAGGTCTCAAAAGAGTGGGGAGGGGGGCATGTTTACCATGGTGTAGCATCTCGTCTTCTTTTCAAAATAGTTTGAAGACGACGGGGCATCGAGGTTATGATTTTCTGGAGTTCTGGTGTTGGAATTTGGTCCCATTCTTGCCTGCTATAGGTTTCCAGCTGCTGAAGAGTTTGTGGTCATCTTTGACGTATTTTTCGTTTAATGATGCGCCAAATGTTCTCTATAGGTGAAAGATCTGGACTACAGGCAGGCCAATTCAGCACCCGGACTCTTCTACTACGAAGCCATGCTGTTGTAATAGCTGCAGTATGTGGTTTTGCATTGTCCTGCTGAAATGCACAAGGCCTTCCCTGAAATAGACGTCATCTGGAGGGGACCATATGTTGCTCTAAAACCTTTATATACCTTTCAGCATTCATAGTGCCTTCCAAAACATTCAAGCTGCCCATACCGTATGCACATATGCACCCCCATAACATCAGAGATGCTGGCTTTTGAACTGAACGCTGATAACACGCTGGAAGGTCTCCCTCCTCTTTAGCCCGGAGGACACGGCATCTGTGATTTCCAACAAGAATGTCAAATTTGGACTCGTCTGACCATAGAACACTTTTCCACTTTGAAACAGTCCATTTTAAATGAGCCTTGGTCCACAGGACACGACGGCACTTCCGGACCATTTACACATTTGGCTTCCTTTTTGCATGATAGAGCTTTATTTGGCATCCGCAGATGGCATGGCAAATTGTGTTTACAGACAGTGGTTTCTGGAAGTATTCCTGGGCCTATTTAGTAATGTCAATGACAGAATCACGCCGATGAGTGATGCAGTGTCGTCTGAGGGCCCGAAGACCACGGGCATCCAACCAAGGTCTTCGGCCTTGTCCCTTACGCACAGAGATTTCTCCGAATCTTTTGATGATGTTATGCACTGTAGATGATGAGATTGGCAAAGCCTTTGCAATTTGACGTTGAGGAACATTGTTTTTAAAGTATTCCACAATCTTTTTACGCACTCTTTCACAGATTGGAGAGCCTACTTCTGAGAGACTCCGCCTCTCTAAGACATCCCTTTTATAGCTAATCACGTTACAGACCTGCTGCCAATTAAATTAATTAGTTGCTAGATGTTCTCCCAGCTGAATCTTTTCAAAATTTCTTGCTTTTTCAGACCTTTGTTGCCCCCATGCCAACATTTTTGAGACCTGTAGCAGACATCAAATTTGAAACGAGCTCATTTAGTGGATAAAAAATTTAAAAATTTAAAAATATAAAATTTCTAATTTTAAACATTTGTTATGTTCTCTATGTTCTATTGTGAATAAATTATTGGCTCATGTGATTTGAAAGTCTTTTAGTTTTCATTTTTATTCAAATTTAAAAAACGTCCCAACATTTCCGGAATTCGGGTTGTAACAATTCATCTTCTTAAAATGTCATTGTATGACATTGTATAAATGTCAAATGTAATTTATTCCTGTGAGGGCATAGCTGCATTTCAAGTATTAATAGTCCAGTCTTCAGTGTCACATGATCTTTCAGAAATCATTTGAATATGCTGATTTGCTGCTAAAGAAATATTTTATTATTATCAATATATCTTATTATTAACAATGATGAAAACAGTTGTGCTGCTTAATATCTGTGGAAACAGTAATACGTTTTTCAGAATGCTTTGATTAATAGAAAGTTCAAAAGTTTTTGAAATATACATTTTTTGTATCATTATAAATGTCATTACTGTCAATTTTGATCAGTTTAATGGATTCTTGCTGAAGTATGAATTATTCCAAAGGGGGAAAAAAAATCAAACTGATCCTAAACTTTTCTGTATCAGTTACTGTAATGTTTAATATCAAAAAAGTGCCCATTGTATGACACTTCTGAAATTTAAAGGGGAAGGAAGGGCTTGTCTTTTTAATATGTGGGTGCAAGTACTATAAGCAAGCTCCAAAAATAGGATAAATGCTGTATTAAATATCCCACAAATAATGCATGATGAGAAAATATATTGATGAAATCAATGAAATATGGATTAAAATTGTTGGGAATGTTTTTATTCAGCTAAATCTAATTGTTTTGCAAATACAACCAATACTGTATATGTCACCATGTACCACAAAACCAGTCATAAGGATCAATTTTTTAAAACTGATTTATACTGAAAGCTAAATAAGCTTTCCATTGATGTATGGTTTGTTAGGATAGGACAATATATGGCCGAGATACAACTATCTGAAAATCCGGAATCTGAGGGTGCAAAAAAATCAAAATACTGAGAAAATCACCTTTAAATTTGTCCAAATGAAGTTCTTAGCAATGAATGTTACTAATCAAAAATTAAGTTTTGATATATTTATGGTTGGAAATTTACAAAATATCTTCATGGAACATGATCTTTACTTAATATCCTAATGATTTTTGGCATTAAAGAAAAATCGATAATTTTGACCCATACAATGTATTTTTGGCAATTGCTACAAAATACCTGTGCTGTTTATGACTGGTTTTGTGGTCCACGGTCACATATATGCATAAACTCTCAAGCAATGACTTAATTAGGTGCACATCACCCATTAAATTAACATTATAAAAACTGATGAAAACTGAATTGTCTAAAAATGAAAACAGAAACATTAATGTACTTTTATTCACTGTTAGAGTTTATCAGAGTTTAATCTGTCTGATTTAGACGGCCATTCGAGTCATTGGTAGGAGACATTGAGAAATAAATGAAAGAATAATCCAGAATACTGTCATGGCAGACGATTTATTGAGGCAACAGTTCAGGCAGAGACATGAGTCACACCTGACAGGGGTCTGTGACCCAAAACGTTGCCACAGCAAACTGGAAATTACAAGTCAGTGTACTGTACAGTTTATATCATCCATCAACTCTGTCCTGAGCACTTACCTAAATGCACTCGTTAGTGATTGATCTTTACTGTGCAAATAAACATAAACACGTTTTTTTTTCTTTCAGTGAGCATGTCAATGTGCTAAATGCCCTGAGGAGAGGTCAAGATAACTTAAAAGGTGACAGGGCAGGGGTGACATCTTCAATCTTAAATTTCAATCAGTAACATCTTGAACGAGGCAGCACATAGAGAGAGATCTGTGATCTGTCATCACGTCTTTGGGGTGTGTTAGAAACTCTGAGGTTCAGACTGCTGCGCAGACACACACATCCAAGAATCTGAGGAATTTACAGGTTTCAGACTTGTTGTCTTCTCACCTGAAGATGGTGGATAATGTTAAAATAATCAGGCTTATCACATAATCACATCATTTTTAGCATATTTGGCATGAAATACAATTGCTTGTTATTATATTCTGTATGTCCGCATGTGCTACAGGCTGGGGAGGCCAGCATGTGTTTCTGCTCAGAAGGAAGGCGCTAATCAAGCAAATGTTCTTCTGACCGCCCTGTCAGTTTCACAAATTCCACGATGACTAATATTTGTTTTCGTAGTTGAAGAAGTTTTGAGTTCTAAAAACGACACTGTGTTTTTATTATATGATCTGTACACTCTTACCTCAAAAGATAAAGAAATATTTGATATTACCTTATTAGCAAAACCATAAAAAGACAATTTATGAACTGGGAAACCAAAATTCCCTTGATCTTTTGACATATAAGAGGTCATTGTACAATAAAAACATCCTGTAAGTTTCAGAACTCAAACATTTCTTGTCAATCTAAAAACAGCTTATATTGAAGGCAGTCTGGAAGGCAGGATTTTCAAAAAGATTGAAACTAAAAGAAGACAAGCATGAATTTTTAATGAGCCTGGATTGCAACACTGTGATTCTGGACAGACTAAAACTAAATTTGCTGTCATTTATACAGCTAGAGTAAATCTGGTCTAGATTAGATCTCTGCAGAGCCACTGTGTATGTTCTCTGACACCAGCATGATTCATCAGCCAATACAAAATGATTCAAAGCTCTTCTGTTGCCCTGTTGGCTTATCAAATATAGAAAGAACAAATCAGTACAGCAAGTTCAGTGCTTTGAGATTACAATCTCTATGTTGTGTGCTTTTCAATATGTTTGTGTACAAAGGCATTTGATTTTATTTCAGCATTCAGCATATGTGATCTAATTCAACTAACAGCAATAAAATAATATTCTTTGCAATTAGGCTATTTCAAAAAAGCACAGAGCTTAATTTCTAAGGCCAGACTGCAATACAAGTTTCAGATGTTTATTCTGCTCTTTTATAATCTAATCATTTGCACCTGTCAACTACAGTGACATTTGAAGGTAGCAGGATACTTCTTCCACAAAAGTAAAATCTATTTCCATTCATTTAAACAGTAGTGATACATAAAATTTTATTTATTACTCTGTCACATTGCTGTGCTTGACAATCTCATTCAGCAATTCAAAAGAAATACATGCACACACAACATAAAAGTCTGAGCGTGACAAGTCTCTGACATTTGTGTTAAGGAAGAAGCATGCATTTGAAGTCTTTTGATCCCTCAAAGTATTTCTTTATTTCTAATGGGGATTTAAAGATTTGTGTTCATATTCGGAGTTGTTTTCTTAAATCGGCCCACCCTCTTCAATCATATTTCTTCACTGATCTTCAATTAAGAGCCTGCTTGTTGTCTTAGATGTTTGTTTATTTCATGTGGAAGAATATTACAGTAAACAACTGCAGTGCTATAATGAATTCAGATAAATCGGTCCACTTTTCTTGCCATCTCAAAGTCAGAAGTGGCCCAGTTTTGAGATAAGACATTTAATTATTATTTTTACATTTTTACATTTTTACATTTTCACACACACACACACACACACACACACACACACACACGTTTTTTTTTTTAGGTTTATGGTTGTGGTTTATGGGGACTATCGGCGTAATGGTTTTTATACTGTACAAACTGTATTTTCCATCGCCCTACACCAACCCTAAACCTACACTTTGAGCATTTTTAGATTAGATTGAGCATTTAAAAAAAAAAACCTCAATCTGTATAATTTAGAAGCCATTTGAATAATGGGGACACCTAAAGTGCCCTCATAAATCACCTTCACATTGTAATTAATACCTATGCCATACCCATGTCATTATACAAATTTGTGGGTAACACTTTATTTTAAGGTGTCCTTGTTACACATTACATGTACTTCCTATTATAATAACAATAAATCATGCATAATTACATGCAAGTAACCCTAATCCTAACCCTAACCATATAGTAAGTACATGTAGATAATTACTATTAGTCAGTACTTAAATGTATAATTGCACTGTAACAAGGACACCTTAAAATAAAGTGTAACCAATTTGTGTCCTCATAAACCACATAAACAAGCACACACACTCACACACACACACACGCACACACACACACACACGTATGTATATATGTTGTGATAAGACTTAAAAATGAACTGAATAAGAACACATTTCCTAAGATTTCTTGGAGAAAGACAGTTACTGTCAATTGTGCAAATGAAACACATAACTTACACACTTTATCTATATGATTTGAAAAATATATAAAATAATTTTATATGGAAGACAGTGCAACAGCCAAGTTTCAATCTGAAAGAACGGACAACTAAAGCTTTGATTTAGATTCTTTACTTCAGACTTGGTCTGTTTATAAATGAATACATTTCACTGCTGTACTTTAGACCTGATGAGAAGAGTATCTCATGTTTTTGGCATATATCTGGCCTATATCTGAGCCTTTTGTATATGTGCAAATGTTGTTCGCTCTGCAGAACCTACAGGCCACCTAGGAGTTTTGTTTATGGTAGCACGCGCCAGGGCTGCCGGAACTCGGCGCGAGCCCGGCTCGAATTTGTTTAGATGAAGAGGGAATGGAGTGCTTTGTAAGAGGGGTCTGAGAGGGAGAGCATTAAATTGAAAACATAATTCGCCGACACAGTGTGCCAATCCTTGTATTAAAAAAAAGCACACAAAAAGGACTTTTTCAAGTCAAAAAAGTAGTGCATGCCTGGGAATGTTGTTTTTTTTCTAGGTCTGCCTGAATATTTCCGGCACGAGATGTTTGGAAATTCTGGAGAAAGATGAATCATGGTTTGATTGCTTGATCAACAATGCTACTATAAACCATTGTGACTTCTCTGAGGGTTTCGTGTGACGCCCTTTTGTTCGTCCCTGTGCGCTGTGAAGTGTGTTTGTAAAACAACCTAAATAGTTCTCGCGCAACCACAGAGATTGCAATCTCGCTCCAGGCGTGAGGGTTCTCCTGAGCGGCTCCTCCTGAGAGCGCGATGGCTTTTCTCCTCTGAAAAAAGTCAGCATGTCTTGATTGGCAAACCAACCCACACTGGAGAGGCAAGCCAGGTCTAGATATAGTGCTATTTCTGCTCATTGCCCAACAAAATTTAATAGATCATTGTGTGTGGTTAGATAAAAGTAAAGGTTTAATTAAGTAGGGTTGTCCTGGCCTAGGTGTGTATCTGTGTATGTCTGAGAGAGAGAGAGTGAATGAATGAAAATGAGTTAGAGAACAACAGAAAGAGAGCGAGAGAGGTGTTTCAACAGGTGTAACTGCCTGGTAACCGTCTTCTGTACTCATAATATTACTCTAAAAAAAGATACCACAGGGACATCCGTTAATAAAGTTACTGGGTTGCAAAATGTTTTTCTCATAAATAACTGAAAGTTATACACTAAAGTTCAAAAGTTTCAGCATAATTAGAATGATTTCTGAAGGATCATGTGACACTGAAGACTAGAGTAATAACTGCTGAAAATTCAGCTTTGTCATCACGGGAATAAATTACATTTTAAAATATATTAACACAGAAAACAGGTTTTGTTAAAATTGTAATAATATTTCACAATATTAGTGTTTTTAAAGGGATAGTTCACCCAAAAATGAAAATTCTGTCATTAATTACTCACCACGCGGATACGTTGTTTTCGTTAAGATCAAACCGTAAACAATGTAGAAAATGTGTCCACATGGCACAGCTGACACAGAGCACGCTGTTTACATTCAGTGGATATACTCTCCAAAATGGCGCTAGGGTGACGCAGAGGAGACGAACTGTTGAATAAAATCGTTATTTCGGGTCTTTTTGAATACGAAAAGTATTCTTGTAGCTTTGTAAAATTACGGATGAAACCCTGATGTCACATGGATTATTTTACCGATCTCCTTGCTACGTTTCTGGACGTTGATCGTGTTAAATACATTGCTGTCTATGGGAGGGCCAGAGAGCTCTCGGAATGCTTCAAAAAATATCTTAATTTGTGTTCCGAAGATGAACGGAGGTCTTACGGGTTTAGAGCAACATGAGGGTGAACTATCATTTTTGGGTGAACTATCCATTTAATGAGCTTTTCATTTTTCTTATATACTTGTTTTTCAGTCAAATATTTTACAAAACTCCTTGAAGTTCAATTTACAGAAGTGTTACGTCCCATGACATAATGGTTGTGTATGTTG